>JANGFI010001554.1:0-19139 GCA_025758705.1 Goffeauzyma gilvescens
GGCAGGGGCAGGGGCAGGGAGGATTAGCCGAGTGGGGGCGGAACGGTTAACTGGCGGTCGAAACTACGACTGAGGGAGGAAGTCACGAGGAAGCTGGCCAAGGTGGCAGCTGGCATTGGCTAGATCGTCAAAGAATTGGGATGGAGAGAACCAACAGGTGTTCCGTTCCTATTTAAATATCACTCAACCACGATAGATAAACACTCAGCACTCTAACCTCCCAATCTGATTCTGATTCTGGCTTGGGCATTGTTGTTTCCCTCGTTCCCCTCCTCCATCGTCCTTCTTGTTTACCTACCTTTCCACCTTCATCGGGGTTTCTGTCGCACCCCCCCCATCAGTATTGCTTCCAGTTTCGTATCTCATCGGCCGCTCTTTTGAGTCTCTGACTACGACTACGACTACGACTACGACTACGACTACGAATACTTACAGGTATGCGACTCGCACGAAATATGAACCTCTTGAGCATTCAACGACGGTCCATGTTCACACTTCCATCTATCGCCCGTCGATCAGGTATCACATTGATCACATCCTCCGCTAAAAAACCCTCTTCCACCACCATGTCCACCCACCTGGCCCGACCTTTCTCCTCGGCCTCCACTCGCATCGCCGACATCGAAGCCTCCGAGCCCTCCAAGTGGCTCGGCACAACCACGGACGGCAGCGACACCAAGCTCTTCATCGACGGGACCTGGAAATCCAGCAAGGCTTCCCACTTCTACGACGTCTACGACCCTTCTACCCAGCGACTGCTCACCCGAGTGCCCCAGACCACGCAGGATGAGTTGAAAGCGGCCGTCGATGCGGCTGAGAAAGCGTTTCCAGAGTGGAGTCAGACGAGCTTGCTGTACAGGCAGGGTGTGATGTTGAGGTATCAGGCCTTGATTAGGGAGAACATGGATGGTATTGCGAGGTCCATCGTGTGAGCTTCTCTTTCTTTCCTTTCTTTCCTTTCTTCCTTGTCTTTTCTTCACGTTCTCTTCTCTTTTCTTCCTTTTCTTCCTTTCCTTCCTTGTCTTCCTTTTCCTCCTTTTCTTCCTTCTCTTCTCTTCATCGTTTCTTCTCCTCATCGTCTTCTCTCTTCCCCTCTCTCTTAACCTGTCTTCGCCGTCCACGTTGTTACTGGCTATAACACGATAACCTCCCCCTCCTTCCCGCTGTTCTCACTCCCTTCTCGGTTCACCCCTTCTATTCGCCCCACCTGCCTTCGATTGGATGGTTGCCACCCGCATCATGCGTCACTAACTCACTGCCTCCATCCTCTCTCTCTCTCTCTCTCCCCCCCCCCCCCACTCTGTTTCCAGCCTCGAACAAGGCAAAACGTTCGCCGACGCGAAAGGCGACGTCCTTCGAGGTCTCCAAGTCGTCGAATCAATGGCCGGCCTTCCCGCTGCCATGCTCGGCGACATGGTCGAAGTCAGCAAGGACATGGACACCTACTACCGAAAACGACCTCTCGGAGTCGGTGCCGTCCTCTGTCCGTTCAATTTCCCCGCCATGATCCCGCTTTGGTCAATCCCGATCGCTTTAGCCACCGGAAACACCCTCCTTCTCAAACCGAGTGAGAGGGACCCAGGTGCGTCTGCAATCCTGGTCGAACTCGCTATGAAAGCGGGCGTCCCTAAGGGTGTTCTCAACATCGTTCAAGGTGGACCCGATACAGTCAACTTCATCTGCGACGACCCGAGGATCAAAGCGATCTCGTTCGTCGGTGGAAATGGAGCAGGAGAACATATCTACAACAGGGGCTCAAAGAATGGGAAACGTGTTCAGGCTAACATGGGAGCCAAGAATCATGCGATTCTCTGTGATGACGCAAGCAAGGAAAGCGCTTTGAATGCGATCGCAGGTGCAGCGTTCGGAGCGGCTGGTCAAAGGTGAGGGTGGAGTTTTTTTAATGGTTTATGTTACTTGTTTCTGTCATCTAAGCCAAGCCAAGCACTGCTGACCCCCGCTTTTGTCCTCGGTCGAAACTCCCCTCCAGGTGCATGGCACTCTCCGTCCTCGTTACCGTTGGCAAAGCATCGGAATGGCTTCCCGACTTGATCTCACGAGCTCGAGCGCTCCGACTCGGCAACGGCTTCGACCCCAAAGCTGACTTGGGACCCGTGATCTCACCTGCCGCTCGTGAAAAGATCGAAGGTCTGATCGGTTCGTGCGAACAAGAAGGTGGCAAGATCCTGTTGGATGGACGAGGAATTAAAGTCGATGGGTATGAAGAAGGTAATTGGGTTGGACCGACCGTCTTGCAGGCGAAAGAAGGTATGAAATGCCACGAGATCGAAATCTTTGGTCCCGTTTTGACCGTTTTGAACGTGGACACACTGGATGAGGCGATAGCGTTGGTCAACAGGAACAAGTGTGAGTGATTGGATGTTGAATGCCCTCATGTGGAAGCCATGAATTGATCCCTCTGCCCCCCCCCCTCCTCTCTACGAACTGTTCTGACATAGACGGCAACGGCGCCTCCATCTTCACCAACTCGGGAGCTCGTGCTCGCTTCTTCGAATCCCATATCGAAGCTGGTCAAGTCGGTATCAACGTCCCCATCCCCGTCCCCTTGCCCATGTTCGCTTGGTCCGGAAACAAAGCCTCCGTCCTCGGTGGACATTCACTCTATGGTCCCCGAGGTGTCGACTTCTGGACACAGAACCAGACCATCACGGCTCACTGGAGGAGTGACGATGCAGAGCATCAGAAGAGTGACGTTGCGATGCCTGTCCATCACTAAGGCATTGATGGGGAACAGCCGTGGTGAGGAGTGGACGGAGAGTGACGTCAACTACCGCGGGGCTGGGCGACAGTAGCAAATTGGAAAAGACATCACATTGGTTGTACCATTTTGGAAACGCATGAAAATGAATGAGCCATGATCAGAACTGTCGGTTGATACACTTATTTCCCTCGATGCTACCGACAGCTAAGCCTAGTCATCGACCGCTACGTGACGATTTCGCGTAATGGTAACGTACAAAGGATCACTTGAGACTGCGATACAATCGAGCCACAGCTGTCTTCATCTCTCACAACCTACCGTCGATGAACGGCGGTCACATGTGGACAACATCCGATGGTTTGGTTTGCGTTTATGATTTCATCTAGCGACATATGAGCTGGATGGTTTCTGACCTCCGTAGCAACAACTCACCATCATTTGTGCTACAGTAACACGCATGCCTAGTTGCGTGCTCGTGGTCACCAGGTACACCGCCTCCCCTTGCTTAACAGCACTTCTATAGTCCCTGTCACTGCTGACGTTCGTGGCGCCGTGAGAACTTTTCCGCCTTCCTGCGGAGCGATCATTCTCCCACAGGGAAAATTCCCAACGTGAATATTGGCGACGTCGAGTGAGTTAAAGTGATATTGATTTTCTCAAATCGTCAAATGGTCCCCCCCCCCCCCCTTCCCAGATCCGTGATGGTGACCATAGGGCTCGCGTTATGTCTCCATGCTCCAACAACGTGGCTACTGTACTGTGTCAGACAATCCATTCCTCAGAATCGCCAACAGGCATAGCCCACGGATGCAGATACTCCACATCACTCTCCTTACTCTCCTCACTCTCCTGAAGCATCCTATCCGATCCGAATATACCCCAAGGGTCATAATTGATGCAAGCGCTCCAACGTTCTCAGGCTGGACGACCCCCCCCCCCCCCTACATCCGGTCCACAGAAGAAGTACAGGACAGTATGTGGAATACGAGGAATTTTCCGAACTATTTCGGCATCGCCGGCATCATCCTCTTAACGCTTCTCCACAAAACCAATCACACACTTGCTTCCGAAACAGAGCTGTGGGAACTCCGCTTGTCGGCTTTTGGCTTTTCTCAAAGGGGAGACTCCTGGCTGAAAGGAACCACATGAATCTTGGCGAGGGAGGTCGTGCCAAGCATCTTCTCCTATATGATATACCTTATCGTGCTTCATCGCGTACCGTAGCGAAGGAGCAAAGGTTTGACCTGCAACAGATTCAGAGAACGTATGATATCGAAACCAGTAGTTCACATTGTCGATTTGGTGAGGGTGGAGGAGGATTTACTACGGTAGTTTTATGGGGTTGCAAGACCAGGACAGCTGCTGCAACCAGAGTGCTGGCAACGTTGAGAAACACGGGACTGCTGAACAAAGCAGAAACAAGGAAATTGACTGGTGAGAAAGATAGGATGCAGAATGGAATTGCAATAATCACAGGCACGGGGCTGCAGAATAGAGCAAAAACAAGGAAGTAGACTTATGAGAAAGATAGGATGCAGAACGGAACGCACTCCAACCAAGCGAGAAAATAACATGGCAGGGGACAGACACAAGCTGGAGTTAATCGGTCGTACTCATCAGCGACGCAAGCCTGTGCTTTGCGATTCTAGTTGTCATATCAAGTCGGTCGCGTTGACTTTTCGACCCGCCCCCGCCCCCGCCCCCACTCTTCCCCGCGCCACACATATGAGGATCTAAATATACGAGTTTTTCATTGGTCCTCCCTTTAGTATCAAAAGAGATCTTGCTAGCCCCGCCGGATTTGTAGTGGGATTCAGGAACAAGATCTGGTAGATTTTGTCTCGTTTGGATCTAGGCTCTTCCTCTTGCGTATCGGAGGGAAAACGCCATGTGAAAGACTAAACACCTTAGCCTCATTGTCCGACGGGGCTTTTCTACCTTGGCGACGTTCTTTCGGTATGCCCGTCTGGGATCTGTGAAAGAGACTTCCTATCTATCCATCCGCTGCAGAGAGCGAACGAAAGCCTCGGCTTTCTGCCTACTTTCTCCTTCTTCTTCTACCCCTTGTTCTCTCTTCAGAACAAATCAAGAACAGCTAGCTAGCTCCGCGAAGATTAGCAAAAAGCACTCGGTGAGGGAACCACGCGAGGCGAAAGCGAACGACCGCGCCAGGAGCTGATTGGAAGAAACCAAGCCAGCTGCAGTCACCGGGGAATTTTCAGTGTTTTCCCGCTCGGAGATTCCCCCACCACGAGTCTCTCGGCATGTCAACTCACACTCTACTGAAATTGTATCGCCATCCATATAAATAGTGTTTGTGATTCGCTACGCGTTGGCCGCCGCCATACTGTACCGCTTGCACAGTTGTTAGATTGCGTTCGTCTGGCGAGATGGGCGTGTAGCAAAGGAAGAGGCAGGCAGGTCGCGGATTCCATCAAAACGGTTAAAAAAAACATGCTTGTTCGCGTTCTAGCGCTGTCTTGAAGGACACGAGCGAGATTTCGCAGTGAGGAACGAGTTTACCCCTATGCGAATTGAGCCTGATGTAGAACAACGAAGGGCGGATGCAGGTTTGTCATCGAGGTGCCATCGTCTTGGCGACTCCATGATCCAATAGTACCATGTCAGGCGTGCTTAGATATGTTGCGGGTGACAGCGTACTGTAGTACGGATATGAGGCAAGTCGGTCATGTGATAGTCTCCGTTTACTCAAGATACAACATATCGCTCTTCATTCAACACAATTAGGAAAACAGCAATGTTCTTGTTGACGGTCGAGAAGAGTGGTGGATTTTCGAGTGCACTGGAAAACAAGAAAGAAGACGATATGGTTCCGCTTTCATCAATGTCACTAGTGTCAATTCGCTTGGCTCGACAATCCAGGTGAAGATTCTCAGCCAGCCAATCTCAAACAGTACAGGGCGTGTAGATACTAAAGACGAAGATCGAAGCACGCGATCTGCCCTCGTCATTGCTGAGCCGTTGCGATGCCCAGGACATTCATCCAGTCACACGTCCACAGATATTTTGAACCTAATCCGACTCAAAGGATAAAACGAGTCTCATCATACGCGGTGATACGCGGCAATACGTGACGAAACCGGAAGTGGATGCAATCCGGTGAGCGTACCGATCCTCTTCTCTCTGTGGATACCGAACGACAGGCATACACGCAGTCAGCACCAACACCGCCGCTCCTCCACAATTCTGACAATATCCAGGTAGAGTGACAATTTAACATGGCGGAGGTAGACAGAAGTCCGCATGCGCATGTCGAGGCTGGCACATCATCGCCTTCTTCGGTCAGGTAGGTTCTACTCGCAGGCTTTCGATCTATCACAAATATGTCTTCTGATCCATGTCTCTCGCTCTTTCCAGGTTTCCGCTTCTCCTCTTGGCCTCCAAAAGTTCGACATTATCCGCGAAAGGAAACCCTATTGTAATCCCTACACCCATACCACCATCCTCTGTTTCTACTTCGCCTCAACGCAGCAGACCATCCTGGCGAGCGATACTCCCCCCTTCTTCGCCTTCTCTGACCTCTACCATGTCACAATCACCACACGTCCAATTCTCAAGTTCTCAATCCCCAACTTCTAGCGAATCCGTCGCTCGTCTAATCGATGACGAGTCTGCAATCGCAGCTGAGGCTCTCGATGAAGTGCCTCCGACCGTGAGTATGTCGACGGGGGGAATAAAATTCCGTCGGAGATCCAGCGGTAATGGTGGATGGGGTAGGGTGGGAGGGGGTTCAGCCTCAAGCAGTTCTTCGAGAGGTTCTGGGTCTCACCCATCACCCAAGTCGACATCTCCTCAGCCTTTGCCATCCACCATGAGCGACACAATAATTTCCCGATATCTTGGAAACACCTCATCGGAAATGAATTCAAGCGGGAACAACTCCCGTGGGCGAACGAGCTTGGTCCATGAGATTGAAATGCAAACACCCTCGACCTCTCAATCTCTAAGCCTCCATCAAGTTCTAATCCTCACGCCTTTTGGCCAGCCTTTACCACCAGCCGCAGTCTCACCTTCGCCTCCTCGGTCAAGCCGTTCCAGCTCAATCCCTCTACGTACTCAACCTCCTTCTCAGAGATTTTCTGTACCAACCGATCCACCATCGCGGGTGAAGATGGCTTCTGGACCTTTGTATAGACAGGGCTCCGCCTCCGATACGGACCATCCGAAGTCTTCCTCTCCAGTGCCATCCGAGAGGTATCGAGGGCCGACCACATCGACATCCATCGCCTTAGCAGTTACCGTCACCGTTCCGATGACGCGATCCAAATCGATGCCTATCTTGACCTCCCGAGAGGTTGAAGCCGTCCGAGAAAAGGACGAGGAGCTAGGAATCGTACGTGGCAGCCAGGGGTTTGCTTGGGTTCAGGACATTTCAAGTGGTGAATCACAGGACATGGTGAAAGAGGATCTGTGAGTCACATTGTTGTCCTGGTCTTGTTAGGATATACAAAGACTCGAGAGATAAACGGAACACTTCTGATTCTGATGCAACCTGCCATCTCCGCAGTCTCTCAAGTCCGGCCGTCACTATCGAAAGTCTGATTACCCCTCCCGCTGTGGAAGACCCAAATTCGGGTTCGCTGCTGCTCTCGACGGGCGACTCTGCTGTCGCCTTCGTTGACCCGTTCCGAAGCAGATCTTCTTCTAGCCAACAACTTCATCTACCTTTGGCACCTCAAACTTCGTCGTTTCCTTATAAATACGATACAGGCTACCCTTCAACCCTTTACCACGGTTTCCGCCGAGCCTCGGCTTTCGACAGAACTGGCGCAACCGATGGCCCCGAAGTCATCATTCCCGTCCCACCGATTCCATTGGCATTATCCATCCCAATTTCAGCGACATCTCCCGTTCAATCACCTCAGCGCCCTTCCCTTCTGAGATATCGTACATTACCCACAGGGCCTGTTTCTGATACTCTCCCTCCTGAACAGTCTCCAACACAGTCCTACAAAGAGCTGCAACTTAAGGGGCCCGGAGAATCCCCTAAACGCACATCTCCCAGACAGGTCTCTGACACTCCTTCGTCTCATTCGTCGCCGGAAGGATTGAGTCGGAAACCAGGGACTGTCGAGATCGCTTGGTCTCGTATCAACCCATTTTCTGTACAGCAGTCGCAGTCGCAGTCGCAGTCGCAGTCGCGGTCATCATCACAATCGCGTTCGCGAACGCAGTCGCCACGGGCCGATCGAAAATCATCCATCAATCGACTTGGTGAAGGACCTGGTTCTCCCTCTTCCAACTCAACATTCTTTAATGCATTGTTTAACCGGAGAAGCAGCACAGAATCGAACACGAGTCAAACGTCATTGCACACTGTGGATCCCGTTGACTCCGGCTCAAGGCGACCTTCTTCAGTGAAGATGAAACGAAGCGTCGCCAAGTTCGCTGGCATGCTCGTCGGTGGCGGCAGCGGCGGCGGCGGCAGTGGCAGGGGCACCGGTGGTCAGCGAGCGTCCTCGTCCACAATGGCTTCGTTCTCTTCTCAGCAGCAGGCATCACCACCGAGCCAAGCCGGGTCCTGGATTCGGAGAGGAAGTTGGGCACGTCTCTCGATAATGGATTCGAGCAGTGTCCTGGAGAACAGCATGCAGTCGCGAGTGATAGGCGGGTCGGTCGATATGGCCGAGGCCGCTGCCACCGCGTCTGTGTCTGCACCTACACCTCCAGCTTCGTCTTCATCAGCCTCAGCCTCAGCCTCAGCGTCAGCTTCAAAGCCGACTTCCACGTCCACCCCGTTCTATTCAATGGGCAGACGACGTTCTTCCCTTGCGCCCCCCGCCAGCCTTCCCGCACACCAGCCCACAAAATACGTTCTTCCTATTGTTCCCTCTTTGGTATCGGCATCGGCATCGGGGACAGCCTCAGCCTCAGCCTCAGCTTCATCCTCAGCAGGTGGCCACCGCCAAGTGTCGGTCGATATGGATCGCTTGGGGACTGTTAGACCGGATGCGGAGTCATGGGAACGAGAACCTTTCAATAGTCTGGACGTCGGTAAGGGCCCGTCGTCTGATGGTGCTCCATCTGCAATCAGATCTCACTCTTTTTCATCGTCGTCCTCATCGCCTCTCCAAGAATTTGTCTTTGGAACCCTTAACACACTACCGTCGTCCTCTTCCGCTTTCCCAGCTAACGCCACATCGCACGACCAAGCATCACTGTGGGACAGACATCACCGACTAGCACCAGCACCACCTCGACCAGCCCTAGCCCTAGCCCTAGCCCCAGGCCCAGCCCCCGCAGCTCCTACACCGGACAACAACTCTCTCGGCTGGGCGTGGCTCCGTCGTGGAAGCGCCGATATCATCCTCAACAGTCGAAACGGACAGCCACATCGAATCTCATCGACCGGCAACTCGTCGCCACCGTCACTTGGAGGCTCGTCAGCTATTATTGGGTTTCGGAAAGTCTCTATTGCCGAATCGTGCGAGTCGGGATCTGAAGGCGGACGCGGAGATGGAGGAGAATTTGTTGGCGGCGACAGCGACAGAGGTGGTCAGATACCGATTGGGAGTTGGCATGAGAGGAGAGCCAGTTGGGCCGAGTTTTAAGTCGACGGAAATCTCTCCTTATCATTGGCCAACGAGGGAAGACCAAGGGAATGAGCGATCGAGATGACCTACCATCACTCAGTTGATATTCTGTGCGCTTCCATCATTCGTAATCCTCTATTTAATCACCTATCCGTCTGTCTCTTTCCTACATTGTCGTATATCTACTTGCTTTTATTTTGACTGGTTAACAGCTATTATGCATCGTATCCCCTCCTCCTCCTCCTCTCGCGGCCCGCGAGCGAATCGATAATCTCCGGCGATTTGAACGCACATACTATGCAGCATTGCCTAGCGTTACAATTCATCACATTGCAATACACAGGATGAACCATGCATATCGTTACAATGTTTCTCCCGGACTCAACTCATGGCTTTCTTTGTGTTCTCCCGATCCGAGCGTCGAGCGGATCTCCTCGGCCACTTCCCCTGCCAAGCGTATTGCCTCCCCGTCGTCTGGGTCATGTCAACTTCTTCCGCCGGAACCATTCTCCTTCAGTTTTGTCTGTCCAACCGCCTCTTGACGTCAAGATGGCATGGTAGTCGCCCAAGCCTAGCTGCTTTCGTTTGATTGGCGTCAGGCAACGGGTGACACCTAGTCAAGGTCCATCGATAGATAGGCCCATGGCAGTGAAGCACAACGCGCTTTAGAGGGAGGGCCAATGCAACAGTACCCAATATCCATGGAAGCAAAAGGGAGAACGACGGTAGGAACTACCGTGGCCAGCCAGACAGACCCATGACGAAAGAAAGTCGCAAAGGAAAAACTAACACAAGGAATGTGGAGAAACGCGAGCGAAACAATATAGCGTCAAGGATCTGCTGGACTCAAGTGATCTACCACAGGTGGGCGTCCGTCAGGCCTGTGAATCAACGTTGTCTCGCTTTGTCGTTTCTTTTCGCCATTGAAGTGAGATCTTTTTGTTTTCTTTGATCTTCTGGGCGAGTCGAACAAGTGGTTGAGAAGATTGGGGAGACACCCTGCCAAGGTCGAATAACCGAATGCTATCCAACTAAAGCGAAATCCCCCGGGAGGTAAAGCAAACGAAGATGATCCCAGCCCATGCCGTAAAGTGAAGCCGGAGCCAACACGAAGGGGGCACGAGGACGGAGGATGAGGGAGGACCAGATTACGAGAGCACCAGGCCTCCGGTCTCTAGCGCGGTGTTTCCCACCTTTGCCGCATCCATTCGAGCGGCGGTTCAGTCAGGGTTCAGGGTTCAGGCTCAGGCTCAGGCTCGGCCTCGGTCATTGACGGTGTGGTGGTGTGTTTTGTGTCTCAGCGATTGCCTTGGCTCTCCCAAGTAGTCACTGTCCGCATGTGACCCCGACGTACGACGTATGTTAAAGTCAGAATGCCCCAGATGGCAGAAGGTCAATGTGGAAGATGAAGGACGGCACCCCCCACCCGCGTGCACCCGCAGGTTGGGGGGGGGGGGGGGGATTATAAGCGAAAAGGCTGGGTAGCAGCGCAGGGGTTGGGGTGTGGCTGCACTGCGGGAGAACACAATCATTAGTCACATCCTGGTCCGGCCTACCTAACTCAACTTGAACCAGGAATTAGTGGATTTCTTGGTCCACATAGCTCCCTCTCTTTTCTGCCTTGTTTTCGCTGGCTCTCTCGATCCTCCCCTTCCCTCCGGAGTCACTTCCTTTTTCAGGGTCTCTGGCCTATTCATCCGATTCAACAAGAGTGCACTCAAACGCGAGTTGCAATTGGACTTTTGTGAATTCGATTTGATTTAGTTTGGATTTTGCTTCCTTTCTTTTTTAACAGATCAAACCACAGGGCCCGCGGATGCACGGAACGAAGAAAACACCTCGAGTTTGACTTCAAGTTCGATCAGACCCGTACTTTCCTTACCTGCCGTACCTGTACTTCCCGCATACTTGGCATGTGGTACTGTGGCACTGTACTGGATGCTAAATGACGACGGTCCATCGACGATGGAGACCGATAGTCAACAATAAACAACGATAATCACGAGGATCCTAAGGGTTTTGAATAAATTCGAGTCTAGACCATTCATCATCCGAGACATCGATCACCACCCTTCTACCACGCCACCCCCCCTTCTTTGATCGACCCCATTTTCCATCAGTTTCTCAACTGAAACTATCACTAAGGTCGTGGCAAACGAAACGAAACGCCAAGAAGTGCCAGACCGAAGGCGAAGAAAAAAGAAAAGAACACGGGGATGTCAACAAAGATACCACACCCGAAATAGACCGATGATCAAGACGAGTAAATATATTACACGAACTACTGCGTCCACTCACCAGTCCACACTTAGACACCAATAAGAAGGTATCGACGAACGCCTACGAATCGCTCGGATTCGACAGCAGAGGGCCAAGGTCAGAACCAGCGCATAAGCGCACAGGTACTTTCACACAATCCACCACCAGTCTCAAACTTTCAAGGAAGAAGAGAGACATTCCATGCTGGGCCGTTTGGGAGGTAAATCAATAACATTCCCTTTGGGTATTTGGGCAGACACCCTAGGATGGCAGTAGGGGGTTGGATAATGTTCGGATGTGTTTCAGATTGATGGACTTCTGCGGCGTCAAAACCGAAGCCACACGATGTGAGTCTTAATAATTTACATTCGTTTTGTCTGCTCTGTCGTTTCTTTATCTGGGGTTTCTCCATCTCGTCTGTCGTCGCGGTCGTTTTCTCTCCACCCACGTCCTTCTTGATACACCTACAACCTCCTCCGTCATACGCCCTCCACTATCACTCGTTATTATCGTCCACACATCATCTTCTCCTTTCGGTTCTTACTTCTATGCTTTCGTCTTCTCAAAAAACGGCGAAGAGTGAAAAGGGCAGCAGGGAAACATCATCACCCTACACCTAGGTCTCAGTTGGTGTCGTCTTCCGATCCAGTTTCCGACTTGGACTCGATGAGAACGGGGAAGGGGAGTCCGCAGAAGAGAAGAACGAGGGGAGTCATGCTCTAACAAGTCCCCCTGAGACTCTTTCCCCAGGACACTCCGTTTGCTCTCTTCCTTTGCTTTTCAACTCAATTCCATTCGCTTGCTTGCATCCCCCACTATCCTTTCCTGACGAACGATCTTGTTTCTTGTTGCCCTCCTTCCCTCTTTGATCCATCAATTTCAGCGACATAAAATAAGAAAAGCAACTGTCACGAAGCTACTACCACGGCACTCCAACCCCCTCGTTATCTCCGGTCCTTTACTTCGTTCATGTTTCGCTATCCTCGCCACCACAATTTAGGAACAACGCAGGAGAAGCCGTAAAGAAGGGGTAACCAGGAAAAACAAAAGAAAAAAGAAAAGAAGAAAGAAGAGAAAACACCCCAACCCAAGATGATCGACGGTATCTTCACGCCCACTCGATCACCCGTGGTCTCTGCATCCTCCGCCAACGTCCAACCACTATCCCCTCCGACCAACACCCACATTCGAACTGGCTCAATTTCCAGCCCGCACCAGTCCCCTCAATCAGATATATCCTCCAGGAATAAATCCTCATCCACATTCACTTCCAAATCGAACGCAAAGTCAACATCAAAATTCAATACCCATACCACTACCACTACCACTACTAACCCTACCCCTTGGGCGTCCTTGGCAGCCAGACGCGCTGAGATGGCTGAGACAACAGCAGCTAGTGGTGGTGGTCTTCCCATTTCATCTGGATCTATCTCACCACCTCCAACACTCATACCTAGCTTCGAAGTACCACCAGCGCTTTCCCTTCAGTCACCCATTGCCTACAGCTCAGAGGACATCGAGGCTTCTCCCCAAACTGGCAACTCGTCAACAGGTCCAAGCTCGGCAGGATCGGGTGTTAGTTTTGTTTTCCCAGTGAGAAGCATGTTCAATCAAGGTACTCCCAAATTTGATGGAGGGCCATCCGGTCAGACGGTTGGTGTTGGTAACGGCAACGGCAACGGCAATGCCAGTGGTGTGGATATCGGAATCGGCATCAGTATCGGTACAGATGTTAGTGTTCATAGTGACGGCGGTCCGCGATCTTATGACGACCTCGGGAAAGTTTCAGCAGGAACTTCGTCCTCGCATATTTCAGACACGACATCTAAGAACAACGTCGAACAGTCTCAGGCTTCTGACACCACTCGACCTAGTATCTTACCACAAGTCCATTCGCCAACTGCGAAGAACTCGACTGAAACTGTCACTGCGTCTGCCACTGAAACACCGACTATGAATGCGACACCGACGATAGTTCAAGGAGCCGTTCAATCGCTGCCTCTCGATGCTATGGACATCGAACTCTCCGAAACTTTGGAGACGGCCACTCCCACCATGGCCACATCTCCCTCCCTTACCAGGCGTCGTAGCATCCACCCTGATCTTCCCGAGCAAAGTTCCACTCCTTTCGGCCATCAGCTGGACCGTAGTGATTTTGGCGGTGACCCCGCAACCCGTCGCGTGTCTCGTAGTCAGGGCAGCCAAGACAGCGGCCCGGATTTGGAGCTCAACGGTCCTGCTGTTCAGCCTCGGGATTTTAAATCGGGAGGGTCCTCGAAATGGACGAACACTGGCATGCCAAGCAAGGTTCACCGCAATCCAGCCCTCGCTGGTGAAATCACGAAACAACAGTTTAACATGGTGACTCACAAAGATGGGACGACCGAGCTGGACCCCAAGAACGAGCTTGCCAGCCAAGCCACAGTACCTCTCACGCAAGGAAACGAAACTACCGCCCGAATGAAGCCTTTCATACCAGCACCGATCAAAGAAGATCCTGCGCAGTCATTCTCTGTCAAGTCACTCGACGGTAGCCATTCTACCGATGTCACGAACCGTTCTTTGCCGGAGGAAGCGACGTTGGAGGAACAGCAAGAGAGAAGAGACAGCGGGATGTCCGGTATAATTAATTTAGGCCACAGAAGGACCAGTGACCTTGGAGACCTTGCATTGTCCTCTAATTCGGCTAATCACCGATCCCGTTCCGATACCCATTCGACTGCGCGCACTACAAGTAAGGCTGCGGTCTGCCGCGAGTCCGTACAATCCTTCGTGACAGCCCAAGCTCACACAACCGATTTCTGCGATCCGAACGCACCTACACCGAGAGCACATTCGGCTTCCGGATTCCACCCAGATTCGGATACTCAGCAGCCCGTAGGAGGACATTCAAGAGCAAAAGGACTTTCTGTCCAAACCGACGATTCGTTCGATGTTAACAGTAACGATTACAATGATAATGGTAGTGGTAGTGGTGGCCTCAGTTTTGTCTTTGACAATAATCCAGCAACCAGGATTCCCTCTCAAGACCAATCCGATGGTCATACCCGCGAACCAAAGGAAATTGCCGTTCTTGTTTCCACCGGTAGCTCCGTTACAGACAGCAACAACAGTGTCAGCAAAGAATCAAGTGACCAGCCAGTCATGACTATCCGATACGAGTATCAAACAACAAAAGATGGTCATCATGTCGTTGCCGGTTCAGAAGGAAAGCTGGAAAGGTGTGAAGACGAACCCATCACGACTCCCGGCGCCGTTCAAGGTTTCGGTATTCTGATGGTCATCGAGGAAGAAGAAGAGACAGGTGACCTGGTCGTTCGTCAAGTCTCGGAAAATTCTACCGAATTGCTTGGACTTTCGCCTCGATACCTCTTCCGGCTCCAATGTCTGACCCACATCTTGCCTCGAAGTCAGGAAAACAATCTGAGAGACAATATCGAATACCTCGTTCACCCTGATGCCAACAACCATGAGTCCGATGATGAAGGTGCTCAAGTTTTCTTACTCAGCGGTTATGGTGAACCTGGATCCGATGATGTCGATGAACTGCCCAATGAACGTTCGATCAATCGCCGGAGAGAGTGGACATGTTGGGTTGCTGCTCACAGACCATCACAAAAGCGCTGGGACAAGGTGGACGAGCAAGGCAGACCCATACCACCGCCTACACTTGTCGTTCTCGAATTCGAATTAGAACGAGACATTTACAATCCGCTTCAACCTTCCTTTTCTGCAGATATTGCTTCCGGCGAGCAAGGTTCGTCAAAAACGGGAACGACTGGTACTTCTGCGCCAAGCTCTAGAACCACAAGCAACAACTCTGGGAGTAAGCCTCCTGTAACTAGAACTGGGGACGTCAGCGGTAACAAGGACCACGCCGACATCGACCCCCAAACGCCTCATGTCAATAAAGAACCGGCAGATGATGGCGATGAGGACGATGGCGATGTCTATCAAGATCCGGCAGCTATTCTCGAGAGCACGACATGTTACTCCAAGCCGATACGAGCACTCGAACGTATGCGGCAAAAGACAAGGTCTGCCGTCAACAGCAGTGCTTCCGCATTGAGAGGCAACGGTGGTGGCCTCGATGTTTCTGTCGGTGAACCCGAAACTCCAAGAGGTAGTGGTGCTGGAAGGCAACGAGCTCGGCGTAACGGTCCTGGTGCAGGAGGTATAGGCACTATGGATGTATTCGCGGTCTTATCTCAAATAAACGATCAACTTGGTGCAGCTCCCGATCTTGAGTCGTTCCTCAAGGTGGTAGTCGGTGTTATTAAGGACTTGACCCAATTCCATCGAGTTATGGTCTACAGCTTTGATGGCCTGTATAACGGGCAGGTCGTCTCGGAATTGGTTGACAGGGAAAAGTCGCATGATTTGTATCGAGGCTTGATGGTGAGTCTTTGCTCGCGATGGCTGATGATATGTCAAGAGATAGGTTTTAACTACGCATTTTTCTACCTTAGTTCCCTGCGACAGATATCCCGGCACAGGCTCGCGAGCTCTATCGATTGAATAAGGTTCATTTGCTCTACGACCGAGGCCAAACGACTGCCCGAATGGTGTTGAGAAGCAAGGCAGACTTGGATCACCCCTTGGTGAGTTACGAAGTACAGCCAGAGCTGATCGGCTACACCGAAGTTGACTTTGACTACCTTTTACATATCCAGGACATGACACAAACGTACCTTCGAGCAATGAGTCCCATCCATTTGGTGTACCTCAAGAACATGGGAGTCAGATCATCCATGTCGGTCGTAAGTCTTGTACTACAAACCTCCCTCTCCACAAAATTCCTGTAAAGAAACGCTGACACGTTCACTAATCGTTTTTCTTATCACAGTCTATTATGGCGTTCGGCTCACTGTGGGGTCTCATCGCCTGTCATGGCTACGGCGACACGGGTCTTCGAGTCAGCTTCCCCGTTCGACAGATGCTCAGACTTTTATCCGATTCTATCTCGAGAAATATTGAACGTTTGAGCTACGCTGCTAGATTACAAAGCCGAAAGCTCATTTCGACCATTCCAAGCGATGCACACCCTACAGGCTACATTGTCTCCAATGCCAACGATCTCATTGAACTATTCGACGCCGACTCTGGTGTCTTGGTCATCGGTGACGGTGCCAAGATCCTGGGACCCTCAACTCAGTATGGACATGAAGTTTTGCTTTTCGCAGAGTATTTGCGGCTTCGCCGGCTCGACCAGATGCAGATCTCAAACAACATCGCGGAAGACTTCCCCGAGATGCGTTCGCACGACAAGTCTCTCGACAGTATCAGCGGTTTACTCTACGTGCCATTGTCAGCTCGAGGAGACGATTTCATCGCTTTCTTCCGAAAAGGTCAACTGAAGGAGGTGACTTGGGCCGGTCGACCTTACAAGGCTGGTGCTGAAGGTCAAGCCTGTCTCGAGCCGAGACAGTCTTTCAAAGCTTGGTCTGAAATCATTCGTGGTCGAGCTCGACCTTGGTCGGACGAGCAGTTGGAGACGGCCGGAGTTCTCGCTCTGGTCTATGGAAAATTTATCGAAGTGTGGAGACAAAAAGAGTCAGCCATGCGAACGAATCAGATGACTTCGATTTTGCTTACCAACGCCTCTCATGAGGTTCGGACCCCCTTAAACCATATCATCAACTACCTCGAGCTCGCTCTCGATGGACAACTCGATTCAGAAACACGAGAGAATCTGAGTCGATCTCATATCGCTTCCAAATCTCTTCTATTCACTATCAACGACTTGCTGGATCTCACCCGAATCGAGAGTGGTAACGAGACGGCATTCAACGACCCATTCAACATTTGTCTGTGCATCAGTGAAGCCACCTCGATCTACAGCGCAGAAGCTGCTCGAATAGGTCTGGATTTCATCGTCGATGATTCTCAAACGACCAAAGAATTAGTTCTCGGCGACATGAAAAAGGTTAGAACGGTTGTGGCCAATTTGGTGGCCAACGCAGTCAAGTATACTGCCAAGGGCAAGGTCGAGGTAATCTGCCGAACTGTCCCACCAGGCGGAAGTTCCCGATCCGACGACCGGTCGGAGACTCCCGAAGATGATGGAGCTACTGTCGATGTTGAAATCATCGTTAGTGACACAGGTAAAGGTATCTCGAGCGAGATGCTGGAGGCCATGTTTGTCACCTTTGAACAAGCCGATTCAGGACCTCATCCTACTGGTTTAGGTCTAGGCCTCGCCGTTGTTGCTAGGATAGTCGAACAACTCGGAGGCCAACTACGAGCCGAATCTGAAGTCGGTGTCGGTACACAATTCTTCTTCAACTTGGTGATGAACAAGTACAACCCAAGCGATGGATCCGGCCCGACTGTTCCCCAACTCCGCCGCGTCAGATCGAAATCGCATAGCAGTTTATCTGGGCCTGGGTTGGCGGGTGTTTCCAATGGTGCTGGTGGAGAGAATGGCATAATCTCAAAACCACAGTTCCCGGTCACAAGGTCTGGCTCTACTGGCTCAAACGGCTCGGTCGCTCGCAGCGCCGAAATTGACACATTCGTCGAAGATTTCTCCACGTCTCACATGTCGGCGCGAAAATCTGAACTCCGATTGTCTGGCGGGGATGAAAGGATGATGGTTCAGGGCGAACGCGAAAGTGAGTCGGGAGTTTTCCATGTGGCCGACTCGCGCTATCCGGTACGACCTGCCAAAATGGATCCCGACTGCCTAACCCCGCAGAGGCGTTCTGTCGAAGCTATCTCACCGATGTTCTCACTGGGCAATGGTGCTCGTGCGGAGACATCCGAAGTCAAGCCCGGTTCTTCCCCGACTGGTCGTTCGAGCTCTTTGATGACGAGTGATTCAGCAAGGAAACAGTCAGTTGGAGTGAAGCTGAACATCTTGGTTGTAGAGGATGATGACGTGAATAGGCGTATTCTCGAACGACGACTTCGCATAGACGGCCATAAGGTCTCGTCTGATATCAATGGGCAAGAGGCCGTTGATAGAATCAAGAGGGACCCTTCATTTGATTGTGTTCTGATGGACATCCAGTAAGTCTTTCAGCAGCTCTCATTATACCATGACCGAAACAATACTGATTGTGCCTATCTCGCATCTTTGCAGAATGCCTGTCATGAATGGTGACCAGGCTGCCTCCTCCATCAGGAAATACGAATCGAGTCTCCAAAGATCTTTATTATCCGCCATCGGTTCACACGGTCGCAAAATCGATGGTCGACTTCCTATTATCGCCGTTTCAGCCACCTTGGTCGAAGGCACCAGGCACGAACTTGGTCGAGATTTTGACGGCTGGATGCTGAAACCAGTCGACTTCAAGAGGATGCTCAAGATTCTCAGTGGTATATCGGATGAGTCTTCGAGACGAGAGGAGGGTTATGTGAGAGGTCATTGGGAGCGAGGTGGTTGGTTTAATGGTGCGTTTTTACCCCGGCAATTGTTTCAGAAGAATAACGAAAGACTGACCATTTGATCGCACACGTCGTGTCTAACAGTATAAGCGATCGCGTTACCCCCTCCCCCTGGACTGTCCTTTGGCCCCAATCCACGACGAACAACTCAAAATTCAATTGCATCGCCACTCTTCTCGAATACGAAAAGAACGCACGAAACCCCCCCCCCCCCC
>JANGFI010001555.1:0-19204 GCA_025758705.1 Goffeauzyma gilvescens
AGTTTCGCCGCATTCCGGTTGAGATGCCAAGGCGAAACAACAGCAGGCGAGCGAAAAAAATTGCATCTCCTAGGAACACACACGGTTGGGGTCCCCCCCAGTCTGCCTGTGAAAACTACACGAGAGGTTGAAAGCGACCGGGGGCGGGGAAGAAGAAGGTGAGTGGACCAAAAGATCAAGTCGTTCGTCACCGGAGAGGATGGGATGCGGATGGAGATGAGAGGAGAGAGATGGGGATCGCAGCTACTTCCATCAGTCTTACATCCGGATACCAGGCATACCGGTTGAAGGTGCAAGAAGACGCTGATTAGTAATTCATCCCGCTGTCACCCTTTCTGACTTCACTGATTGTCTTGATCGCGAAGGGATTTGGAAAGGAGATCATAACACGCTCGCCGATCTCTCTCTGCTTGGTTTTCGCGTTCAGCGTTTGCCCTTGGTCGTTTTTACCTTCGAGCTCGCCGTTCTATCCCCGTTGGCCTGATCAGCGTTCCTCGCGAACCAAAATCTTATACCACCAACAAGATTGTTCATTCGAATCCGGATAACTCCTTGTCGATCGTCCCTCAAATCTCCGCAGTCAGTCTCACCCGATCCTTGTATCCCCCCCCCCCCCCCCGAACGTCCCAATACACTCCATTTGGGCTTTGCTTCTCTTGGACTCTCCAAGAGAATCCTTCACCACCTTCACCCATTTTCGTTATCATCTCCTCGCCGATCGCTAGGTCTCGCTTATACACATAATAGGACAAGGACATTTAAGACACTACTCCGACTACTACGGACTGGATAAAAGCGTGAATCACTATAATAGTCACTTTAGTTGGTCACGGACACGACTTCATCTTGTCTAATTCGAAGCTGGAAAATACAGCAGAAGAACTGAAAAACCAAAAGGAGGAGAGAAGGAGTGACCGCGGTTGCCCAATAGGGTTGTTAGCTGGATCCATTTACCTCAGATAGCCAGCGTTTCTTGGGTATCGAAATTTGTCTAAACATCCCTACTCCCGATCACATCCGTTCCCCCGACCCATTCCTCTCCGTCCATAATTCGTCATGGAGTCACCTTCGGACCCTTACCGGTCGATATCGAGAATGAATACACGTCCATCACCACCTTCAATACCGAGCAATGGTGAGACTCCCACGTTCTCCCACGGACCCCCTCATTCCAACACCATGAACAATCACTTGAATGATAATGATGGATATCGAGAATCGAACCAGCACGGCCAGGAGTACGACGGTGGTATGAATGGAATTCTGGGCGGTGGTGACGAGGGTATCATCGGATCGGGTCCCGGTGGTCCCGGTTCTGATGGAGCAACTGCAGCGGGTCCAGGAGGGATGATGTTTCTCAGTTTTGACACGAATGCGGGAATAAGCAACACAATATCACGCGCCTTGTCTGGTAATCCACCTTCGCAGCCGCCCTTCAACTACAGCTCACTCTCACTTCCCCCACAGAGCTCGAACCACCATTCTTATCAACCTCATTCCAACTTGCATTCTAACTCTAACTCCCACTCTAACTCTACCTCTAACTCTCACAAACAGCCAAAATCTCACACAAACTCTGGAACTGGAGCTGGTACTGGTTCTGCGGCCTACCCACACCCTCATTCCGCGTCTGCATCTTCTTCACCCATCTCGTCCGCTCCAGGATCCGTCCTCGAATATCAGTCACCACACCTTAACGCTCTTCCAGGTGCAGGCGGTTATCGATCGGCTTCCAGCAGTGCCCTCAGTGGTTCAGGTGTCGGTGGTGCGGGTGTAGGCACGGGTGCGCTGCCAAGCCAGGCTTATTACCAGAGCAGGTTTCTAAACAATGGTCCCAGTCCGGCATCTCCAGCGAACAGCGGTGCCGGCGGTGGTGGTCACAGCCATCACGGAGGGTCAAGTCCACCCTCATCCAATAGCTTTGGAGGCGTCTCAGGAGTTCCCGCGATGCAGTACCCTGTCCCAAAATCATTCAACAACCACATGTCGCATCATCAACCGTATTTCCCGGATGGTGGGCGATTGGCCTACCCAGGCATGGGGTCTCATCCCGGTCACATGAACAATTTGGACAATGGGCTAGGAGGCAGTGGCAGCCACTCTGGACCGTCTTCAAGACCACCAAGCAGACCGATGAGCCCGTTGACAATGTCACATTATCCGCCTCAGAACGCAACGCACCCCGCAGGAAACCCGAGCGGATTCAGCTTTCAACACGAAGGACCAGGCGGGCATAACCAATATTCACTTCAGAATGGGGACCTCGCCGGAGGTCCCTTCGGTCAACCACACCATCCATCACACCACATGCAATACAGGGGATCAGCTCATCAGTACGGACAAGTCCAAGGTGGCGGTTCATTTTATGAAAACACAGGCTATTTATCAAATGGTATGGCTATGGATCCATCTGGCAGTCGGAGACCAGGAGGAGGAGGTGGAATGTCAAGCGGTCGTCAAACACCCGTCAACACGATCGACCCCTCTATTCCTGTTTCGTCCTCTGATTCTGTCACACTCGCCGCGGGAATTGACATCGTTGATTCGCCAGCGCCAGGAATGGGAGAAGCCGAGGAGGAGGATATTCTTGTTGAAGTGGATGTGGAAGCTGGGGCTGATGGAGAAGAGGCGGCAGAAGGAGAGGATGAAGAGCCATTGTATGTGAATGCGAAGCAGTATAATCGGATATTGAAAAGAAGAGCTGCAAGAGCACGGCTGGAAGAGCTGAACCAGTTGATAAGGCAACGCAAGGTGAGTCTCAGAGAATCGGACATTCCTTGTTTCTTTTGCTTGGACAAATATGCTGACCGCCGCCGCAACTTTTAAATCTAATACCACTGCATCTACACCAAACAGCCTTATCTCCACGAATCCCGTCATAAGCACGCGTGTCGTCGTCCAAGAGGACCCGGTGGTCGTTTCCTGACCGCCAGTGAAATCGCTGCTCTCAAAGCGCAAGGCCTACTTGGCGTCACAACACCCGATGGAGGAGTCACTTCAGGCTTCGAGAATAGTGAGAATGAGACGGCTGGGGATTCACCAGTGGAAGATGGATCTGGAAGTCTGAGTCGGCCAGATAGTGTGAAGGGATTAAAGACAGCAGCCGGATCAGCAACAGGGGCTACAGCAATGAAGGGTTTTGGAGGTGGACTTGGGCCGGCATTGGGACAAACCGGCGAGATCGATTGGTCGTGGGTCAGTGAAGGTGATCCGGTGTAGCCTGATGATTTCCCCTTCACCATGCAAATGCAAACATGTCGAGCATATCGAGGATTTGCAGTTTTTAAGGATGTACAAGAGGAAGCATTGCATACTCATGGGCGCGTACAACGTGAGAATTTAAGATCTTACAAAACAGGCTGGTCGAAAATGATAGGGCATCCCGGTGCGATACGTAAAAAAGGGTGCAGGACTGTGTCGGTGCCATTTCTTTTCGCTTGCCTGAAGCCGTCCGTATCTTGCTGACGAAAGATGCGGGCTCAATCATGTCTTGAAGACGATTATGAGTAGCAGGAGTATCAAGATCAAGATCACGATAATCACCGTGCTCACTGGAGGAAGCGAAACAAGACCGACAAGAAGGGAGGGAAGGGGGGGTTGTGGGGGGGGGGGGAATAATCTTTAGTACACTGTGAAGATCCAAAGGGGGCCATAGTGGGGTTTCTTTGTCCTCACAGTAATTCTTAGCACCCTTTGCCACTTTATCCAGACTCTTTCGAGCTTTTCCCATCCTCGCACTCGTTCGATCGAGTACCTCACCTGTTTCCTCGAGAAGATCATGATGTAAATCGAGTTCTGAAGAAATGTGGTTCGATATGTGGTATTGACGGCCGATCGAGTCGGAGAGGGTGGCTAGGCGAGCATCTTGGTCTGTGTGCGCAGGGGAAAGAGACGACATTGAGAGAGGGTGAAGGGAACAAGGTCAGGGTGGATTATCAAGGGGAACTCTAGACGGCGGGAGTACTCCCAAAGGAAATCCACGTGCCCATCCTTCTGCGTGGACTCACCATCCATCATCATCCTTTGACCATCCAATAGTACTTGTTCGCTCATCCCACCCCGATTATCCTGACCACCGCCACCGCCACCGCCACCGCCGCCGCCGAGGCGACCCATACCCGCTTCGAGGTCCAACTCGCGATCGATTCCTCCATCCCAATCATCCGTACTGACCTTCCCAACACGGACGGGCATGATCGGACCTTCTTCGTCGTCGAATCCGCTCATGGCAACGGTTCGGCTGCGGGTGCGGGTGGGGCGATCGGAGTAAGGAATCGCTTCGTCGTCGTCGTCGTCGTCGTCGTCGTCGGCTGAGGCGTAGGGATTATCGGTGTACGGACGGGTAAGGTCATATGAATTTCGGTTCGATTCTCGGGAAGCTCGCCTGGATGAAGAAGCAGACGCAGAGCCTGACGATCTATACCCTCTCGATGATGATGATGTCGAAGGATGACCCTGACCCTGACCCTGACCCTCTCGGGCTTGTTGTTGGCCCTCGCCTGTTTTGGAGGATGCTCCAGCTCCACGAGAAGGATATCCAGAGGAAGAAGAGGCAAGGCCGAGAGTCGGAATGGTCTCATTGAAGGGTGTGGGTGGTATGACGTTTACTTGGGGATGTGCAGGGTGGGTGCCGGAAGATGAAGGGTCCGAGTGGAGAGGATCGTGGAAGGGATTGTCACTCTCATCCGCTTCTGCGTCTGCGTCTGCGTTTGGGCCAGTGCCGGTGCCGTTGCCGGTTCCATTACTTGTCTTTGCTGCTCGTGATTGCACCGCCCGTCCCGAACCCGACGGCAGTTTCAAATGTTTGACTTTATTCCGACCAATCTCATCTTGTTCCATCAACTCGATGACATGTGCATACCTCTTCTTAAGATCCAAGATCTGTGCTCCCCCGTTCTCTCCCAGCTGTCTCAATCCATCCCGGATGCTCGTCAAGCTCCTTAGGATAGATGCATCAGTCGATGGATTCGGAGGAAGAGATAAAGAAACGACTCGGGATCGCTCGAGGACGAGAGAGGTCACCGAGTTGAGGCGTTGGGAGAGCTTGGCGAGGGATGGGGAAGGAGTGGAGGAGAATGAGGAAGACATGGCAGGCAGGTGGGAATGGGATGATGTTCGTAGATTGAAAAAAAAAGGAAAGAGAACCGGGGAGAGTGTGCAGGTTGGTTTGGCCTACTTTTCTGGTGATTCCACACTCGATTCAGCAGAATGACGTCGGCAGGCCGTGGCAAGTTGAGTATTTTCTGCGGACTCTGATGAGTTGGTTACCTTTTTGTTTATCCCCCCTCTTTGATGATGGATATCATTGAGTGTGCAGCATTCGAAAGATTATGTAAGTTGCGGACTGGAATTGACGTTTGCGGAGGGTCAGATGGAAATGATTGAGGCTCTCATCTCTTCCTTTGTCCAGATGCGATGCGATGCGATGCGATGCGATCCCTTCGCATATGCACGTCAGCTATCTATCATCTGATGGAACAAGGAGCCCCACGTCAGTCAGGCGATGCGAGGCGACGCGGAACTGATTGTGGTTGGAAGGGTCTTTGCCTTGAAAGGGACTGGGCTGAACTGGACTGTGACCACAAGGGGGGGGGAGAGCGGTAACGATGATGGTAGGGATGGATGGGTGGGACGGGGGGGAGGTAAGCGGACATGTAATCATTTGCCCATGTCCGTGACCATGTTTCGCCCAGTCACGTGATATTGCCCGCGGATATTCCCGCATTCGCGTGCGCCCCCGTTCCACTTGGACCGCGTTTGGTTTATATTTCTAGAAGGCAGGCTTAGCGTTCGTTACCTACCTGACCCCCATTTCCATTCCATTCCATTCCATGCCATTCACTCAACCCCCCCCCCCCCCCCTCCCCTTTTGACCCTGTCCCTCTGAATGCGTCCTTGCGCGCCCGAAGGGGCTGCCAAGGGCGGGAAATGGAATGGAAGGTGCAAGGGTGCAAGGGTGCAAGGTGCGAGGTGCAGCAGGGTGAGCAGCTCGATCGCCATTGGCCATCATCCTATGCCAAACCCCGTGAGGCATCCTATCTCTCATTCACCAACGACTGGGATTGTGAATGCGGCTTCGCTTTCCTGATTTGCTACTAGTCTTTCAGATCTGCTGTATATAAAATGAAAAACGGTCATATAACCAACCCACAGTGCATGACACTCTCTCCCCTCGTCGACCTATCTACCTACCGATTCACTCTCAGAACACCCCCTCACTTCAGAACATACGTCAGATATCGATTTTCTTTTGTCGTCTTTCTTCTTTGGTTCATCATGGTGAGTACACGCGGCCTGAGAGGACACGTATTGGGATGTTGCGAAGTGGGAAATGGGATGTGGAGGTTGGTGGGAAGGTGTAGGCAAGAAAATGGCAGATCCGAGTCCGATTTGATATCCTTATTCTATTGGCTGAGGCTTACCAAAACTCATATTGTCCACTTTTTACAATTCCATCCTTCTATCATGTCCACTTCTCCCACGATCACTCATTTGTCCAACCGACCAGTCCGCCACATTCAAATCCATCAAGTCTCTCGCCCCGCTCTTCGACCGAGTCCTCGTCCAGCGATTCAAGCCCGAGACTAAGACTGCTAGTGGTATCTTCCTGCCTTCAAGTGCTCAACAGAACCCGCTTCCAGAGGCGACTGTGATTGCCGTTGGGCCCGGAGCCGCGAACAAGGTGAGCAATGCCTGGCGAGGCGAGGCGCAGCGAGCGCAGGCAGGGCGGGTCAGAGCAAGGAGATGAATGGGCGAGTAGTGTCCAGTATAGCGGGCATTGGGAACGGTGCGAAGAAAGGATAGCGAATGAGATGAAGTGGGAGGAGGAGGGAACGGTCTCGTTGCTAGCAATATGCCTTCTACACTCACCTAAGCTATCAAATAAACCCATGGATGTGGGAACTGTGTGGTGCACTGCAAGACCATCTGGAGAGGAGAGTAGCGAGCCAAGGTTTACTGACCCAAAAACTCTTTCCCTTGTCTTTTCATTTTCGTTTTCCACCTTTCACTTGTCTCCCCCCCCCCCCCCCCCCCCTTTTTCCCTCCTCGGCCTTTCCCTTCCCATCTATGTGCTGTCCGATGCGCCATGCTCCGCTCTAACTCGACACTCTTAGGACGGCGTCGTTACCCCCGTCTCAGTTAAAGCCGGTGACCGAGTCCTGCTTCCTGGATGGGGTGGTAGTCAGATCAAGCTGGGAGAGGAGGTGAGTCTCCGAGAGCCCATGTTTTGTGCTTCGAGTTTCGAGTTTCGTCTGGACAAGGAGGTCTTCCATGAAGTTCGGCTGGAGATCGGATTCCGAGAGGAGGATCCCTCCAACCATTCACACCAATTCGGAAAGGAGTAATAGGAAAGGCTTTTAATAGGGTGACGACCCTCGATGGGTCTGACCACTCAATACCGTCGCGTTGAGTGATCGATCACTAAGGGGGTTGCCGAGGAGTCGACGAGGGGTGTGGCAGATCCTGAGGATGGAGTGTCCAGTTCTTGTGACACTGTTTCTGAAATGGTGAAGTTATCCATTTGGAGCTCGTCGCCGGGGACCGTCAACAGGTCTCAGGTTTGGACCCCCTCGAGAGCGCGCTCAGAGTACTGGGAAGAGGAGTAGAAGTAGGGAAACAGGGCGGACGAGCGGGCAGACAAGATATTCAGTGCAACGCGAAACTCACACTGACACTTTTCTGTCCGATCGTTTCTTTTGTCGACTATGTCAGGAGTACTACCTTTTCCGGGATTCCGAGATCCTCGCCAAGATCAACGAATAAAGATAATCAGAGGAGAAAGGAGACAGTATGGTAAGAGGTCAGGGAAATGGTCATCTAAGAGGATGTCCAGTAATTTGAAACCGCAAGACCAAATTCGAAATATCCAATTTTATGCATATACAACTAGTAATTCACCGCTCCATACAAAACAAGAAATGTCAAGAGAGATCGCGAACCCCCGTTTCAGACCATGAATCCGGTCTCTTTCCAATGCTTGACCCACAAAGCGACCAATTCAGCGTTGGGAGCTTTACATCCTCCAATACTCGGCGCTATTCGACTTGTTTTCTCGATTTGGAATACCATTGGGGCTCGTTCTTTCTCTTTCCCAATTCGACCTTGATAGAAACTTAGGAGTTTGTAAGTCGGGTTGACGGTCACGTCGTTATTGGAATCGGCAAGTCGTTGAAGCCAGGTTTGACGGGCGACGACGTCGAATGACAGACCGCCGAGCCGGAGGCCGTCTAGAATCGTCGTCCAACTGGAAGAAGTGTCGGCGTTCAGAATGTGGTAGACGGTTGCTTTGGATGAGGGAGACGAGGTGACTACCTCTGAAATCCCCTTGGATGCCAAGTCGACCGGAAGCCACGAGATATTTTCATCCAGTTGAGGGAGGCATCCGATCGTGTTGGCTGCTCGAAACATAAGCGGCCATGCTTCAGTCTCGTTCCACACGCCACTGAGAGAAAAAGGTAACAGAAAGCGAAAGGGTGGTGTCAGCTACATATTTCCTACTCTACTCAGTTGCCAAGCAAATCTTGGGCAGCCGCCAGTGCCGACTCACTTCTCAGTATCTCCGACCAATTGACCGATCCTGAACACTCCAACGCGTGCTCTAGTCGTTAATGCCGCTTGCTCACATATCTTCTCTACCACCCACTTGCTACGACCATAACCCATTGGAGCGGCAGTGGATGGTGAGTCCGAAAAGTCCTCGCTAATTCCCGAATCAGCTCGGCCTTGTCGAGTTCCTACGGATGACGAGAAGTAGAAAGTGGGTGGTGTCTTCCGGGGTGATTGAAGAGTCAAATTGAGCAAGTTGACTGCGCCACCGATATGCTCATCGAATGACTCGGTACTAAGGACGAAATTGACCGGCCAGGCGTTGTGGATGACAGCCGTGACTGACGTTCGAAGTGACTCATACTCATCAGCAGCGAGGCCGAGATCGGGCTTGTTAACGTCGGAAGCCAAGGAGACTATCTTGTTCAAACTAGACGGAGGCAAGGTCCGGGATCGTTGAGCCAACGAGTCTTGAATTCGTTGCAGAGACTCGGCATGAGATTTGGCTCGAGAGAGGCAGAAGACTTTGGAAACGTGCTGTGATGCCGTCAATTGATCAAGGATGTGTGCCCCAAGGGATCCAGTGGCGCCTGTCAAAACCACCACTAGGGATCCATCGTCAACGATGTTGCCTATGGAAGGCATTGGCACTCCTTGGTAAAGGTGACGGGACCATCGGTCGACCATCTCCAGCATGACCTGTTGTTGTTGTTCATCCGTCTTCATCTGTGAGGTACCGGACTTGGCAGCCATTATAAAGGTCGAAAGCTGACGAATGGATGGGTGTTCATATACAATGTTCTGACCAAGGGTTACTCCGTTTAACTCAATGGATTTCCCAATCACGTTACGAATTCGAGTCGCTTGCAGACTATCGATGCCATAGGCGAACAGATCAGTGTTTGGTGTCAAGGCTTGAAGTGCCTTCGTGCCGAGAGCAGCATGAATGATTTCCGTGATGAATTCCTCCATATCTCCAAGGTCATTGATATCACGCTTTGCGACACCGGCACCATTTTCGAATCGGTCGTAGATGGCGTTGATCAAAGGTGCGAATTTCTTGTAACAGGCTGGTCGCAGGATTGACATCTTGGTGGCCACTGGAATATCAGTATCGATTGGAAGAATTTCAACCATCTCGGGAAGAATGCGAGAGTGTGTTGGGGCATTGGCATTGGCTTGTTCAATCGTGGGCCAGATAGCCGACTTGAATGCCGATGTGTCCTCCCACAGGTCCCTCGCGGCCTCACTCGGCAGGATGAGACATCCTACTTGTGGTCTAGAGTCACCAAAGACGATACACTCTTGGATGAGCGGCGAATTGCCTCGGATGGTGTTTTCAATCGGGACCGGATTCGTCTTCTCGCCCAGAGTTTGTGTCAGTGTGTCGTCGAGACGACCAATGTACTTGAACCAAGTAGGATGATCCTCATGCTGCTGGAAAAGATCTTTGGTTGCGTACGAGTTGTCTGGCCGATTCGACACTGTGGAAGAAATGGTGGAAGAAATAGCGCATTTCATGTTAGTTTGGAGCGCACTGGATTGGAAATCAGAGGGAGGGAGGGGGGGGGGGAGGAGGGGGGTGGGGGTGGGAAGGGGGGGGGGGGTGGGGGGGGGGAGAGAGGGGGAGGGGGGGGGGGGGGGGGGGGGGGACCAGGTGGATGAAGTACGTACTGATTTTTGGAGGCCACCCATCGAGAACGACAAGCTCAAACGTTCGACTGCCTTTATCCTCCATCACGGAATAGTCAACGATTGGGCCCTCCGCACGCAGCCAGTTCCAAGCTTTATCGCTAGCAAAATCACGTCGAGAGTTCAACAGCGTGCCTGTTTCGGTAGTGCCGTAGATTGAAATGAGATTCACGCCGGCTGCCACGAGTCGGTCCCCGAGGTCATCGGGCACTGCGGCACCTGCAAATGAGACTGCTTCAAAGTCCGCCAGCACACGAGTACCCTCCTCAGTTTCAGCGAGAAGTTTGAGAACGTAAGGCACTGCAAAGTGTTGCTTCGGTGGGCTCGGTGAAGACTTGATGATGTGGCAGATATTCTTCGATGTCATGGGGAGATTCGGCGGGAAGAGAGTAAAAGGTTGACCGTAGTAAAAGCATCGGAAGATGCTAAAATGACCAAAGCCATGAAAAAGTGGTAGAGCGCTGAATCCGGATTTGGGTAGCGCTTTTTCAATGTTGGCGATCAGACCATAGTGAGTGATGTAGACTGGTTTAGGGAACCCTGTTGATCCGGATGAATGGAGAATCACACATGTTCTCTGGCACTCTTCTTTTGGAGTCAGCCTCGGTTTCACTTCAACGATTTTGCTCTCATCAACGCCCCCTCGTCCCCAAAGAGGGAACCTCTTCTCTGCTACCAGTTTGACTGGGTAATCTTCATCGGCTAGCAATTGTTTTGCCTCGTGAGCTGTCTCCGCGAACTTGGGGCCATAGATCAGATGTGTCGCCTGGGTCTGTTTGACCAGATGCGCCACTGCAGCAACGCTGTTGTTAACAGACAAGAGGAGAGCAGTGAGACCAAGTTTGGCGAGAGCAATTTCGAGCAGTGATTCGTCGATTGCTGTGGAGACAAGAACAGCGATGACGCGTTCGGGAGGGACAGAAGACGAGTCCAGGTCGGGTTGGAGGTCAAGAGATGTGTAGTAGCTGGCAATACGATCGACGGCACGCTGTACTTGACCATAGCTGGAGAGAGGGTAAACGCCGGATGGTCGAGGGATAGACGGAAAACAGGGGAATTTAGTCATCGGACAGATGGAAAGATGGTTATGGAGTATGTGTATCCGGCGCTAAATACTCACCTCAAGGTCTGCAATCGATCTCCGAACTCTGCAGCTCCCGTGTGAACCGCAGGTTCATCTTCTTGCTGGACTGTTGGAACGGCGAAAAGGGATACCGTTGGTCAGGCCATGGAGCAGAAAGGATGCGTGTTACCGGTTGGAAGAGGACGCCATTCGGTACTCACCTGCTCGCAGGGCAATGAGCTCGGTCAATGATTTGGCGATGTAGGTAGGGACGGGCATGGCATGATTTTGCGTGTTGATATGATGTGAACGATTTTATTCGTGTTGATCGACAAGCCTTGGTCTACAATTATGTGAAAGCTGCGGTGGGCAACGATGATCTTACTGCACGGTAGTGTATCCCTATATATACCTTAGAGTTGACCCTAGTCCAGTGCACTCTTGTCAAGTCTGCTGTCTTATCCACATAAGTCCCCAATTTGGTTTCTACACGGTCGCGAGCGCTAACAAATCTCCCCGGATAACGCGGCGCGGGATAGGGCCCCGGGCCGGGCTATGCCGAATCTCGTCTAAACTTGTAATCTACAAAAAAGTGGATTTTTCACTTCCGGGGACAATCCAGCGGTGGGTTTTCGGAGATCAAACACGGACCGTCTTTGGGAGTGCATGGCTTTCGAGAGTCCGAAGTGATGATGATGTCTTTTTTTATCGGTTGTTCGGGTAGCTGCAGACCTGCGTGAAAAGGTGTTGTCATTCATGTACCAGCTTTGAATAGTAGTCAAATGTAATAAGTAACAAGCCACCCCCCCTGGACTGAGGGAGCGCAGCGCAGGTCTAATTTTAGCAGTACGAACAAACCCACCTACCCGGGAACGTCCCTCTCTCAGACAATGCATTAGAAGACATATAACCGTGTGTCCGGAAGATTGTGAAATGTGAACAGGATTATAGTGATAGCGAAGGAAGCAGCCACATCTCAACCCCTGACGCGCTCTCTCCATCCGTAATCTGTTGGGCCAATCCATATCGCGCTCTCAAGTTGTGTCGCTTCTGCGTGTTTCTTTTTGTTTCCTTGTAAACCTGGAGCTCTGAGTGCTGATTCATACAAACTGGAGAATGGTATTAGGGAAAACAAGAGTCACTATCCCTACCGATTCGCATCCAGACAGACGATTACGATCCATCATATTCTTCTAACCCTGGATTCCGGTGATGTGCCTCAAATCGCGTGTTTCACGTGTTATGTTCATTTCCACTCCAACCCTTCTTCCCCCCAGCCGCGTCAACGCGGAGGGGACACGTCCCTTCCAACGTCAGACACCCTCCTCATACCAGCTGTTCTTGCTGATCGTTGTCACCGTCTGTGATCATGAATGGGATACTTCGTACATTGAGACAAGTGTTCATCCACCTGACGTAGATCAACATGTGAGCTTCTCAGTTCTCACCAATTCAACCAATTTTTCTCCGTCTTCATTGTTCTTGTCTGAGCATTCGTCATAACAAACAACAGAAAACAAGAAATCCCACTCAACCCTCTTCCCTACCTATCAACCAACATGCCTCCCAAACGAACAACCCGAACCACCAAGGCTGCCGCTGCCGCGAAAGCTACTCCCGAGATCACAGAGCAGGTTTCTGAATCGACCTCGACCTCGGCTGTCGCTGAACCCGTCACTGAGGAACCCTCTACAACCGGAGACGATGTTGTCGTGACCGATTCTATCCCGCCCGTTGTAAGCAACGAAGCTTCCACTATGGAGGCAACTGCCGAACAGGGCCTGAATGGTGCCACCGAAGGAAATGAGGCTTCTGCGGAAGTGTCCGCATCAACTGAGACCACGACTGAGACGCAAGAAGAAAACCCAGAAGAGGCTAAAAAACGGGCACGGGCTGCCAAGTTTGGGATTCCCTACGTTCCTACACCCGCACCAGCACCGGCGTCCAAATCCGCTGCTCCTGCTCGTACAACGTCTGCTACCGCCGCAAAAGAAACCGCGCCGTCACAGGCAGCAGGCAACAAGAGGAAAGCCGGCCTCGAGGGTGAGAAGAGTGTGAAAGAGTTGGGGATCAGTGAGGAAGTCCTCGCGAAGAGGAGGGAGAAGTTTGGGGTGGTTGAGCCTGTTCAGTCAGCAGTCAAGCAGAAGAAGGAGGAGGAGCCGGTAGCGGTCAAGGAGGTCGATCCGTGAGTTGAACGAATTCGTTTACTTTGTTTACTCTGGGATGCTTTCAGCATTCGTGAAAGAGGCGAGGTCAATTGTAATGGACATTCCCGATCAAGATTACCATGCGCTTTGCGTCGTTTGGTAATCCTCACCTCGTCTGGATATTCACAAATAGAAACTGATTAGCTGAGATTCTTCTCCGTTACGACGTGCCCCCCCCCCCCCCAACCCCCCTCCCGAACCCATTTGCCTTTCCTCTTTGGCCTTGACTGCCCGCCCGCTTCACCACCAACAGCGCCGTCGCCGCCAAGATTTTACAGGACGATGAAAAAAAGAAGGCTCGTGAAGCCCGATTCGGTTCGGCATCCACACCGGCCACCACAGCCGATGCCGAAGTGACCGGCACTGAGCAGACTGAGGGAGAAGAACCTGTGAGTAGGATTGCGATCTGCCCTTTCCCCCTTTCCCCGTTTTCTGGTTCAGCGCCGTCCCAAGCCCTCCAGGCAGCAAGACAGACAGACATAGCGCAGATACTCATTCGCTGCCTTCTCTTTTCTCCATTTTACCATCTCATCTCCTCTCCCATCCGCATCCGTCATTATTGATCCTCATCAACAGGCCGAGAAGAAGCAGAAAACCACTTAAGATTGAAGAAGATGATCTAGAGGGACAGTGGAAAGAATGCAAAATGAAACATATATATATACGTAAACTCGGATCAAAACGTCGAGCACTGAAAACGGAGACAAAACCGGCACGAGATGACGACTGTCGGTCGGTCGGTTTTGGCCCAGGAGAAGAGGTGGAAGGAAGAAGAAGTAGAGGGAGGAAACAAGGAACGGAAAGGCACGGATCAACCCAGATGTGGATGAAGCCCGGGAAGGATAATGACAAAGAGAGAGAGAGAAATGGGTAAAGGAGAAGGAGGAGGAGAAGAAGAAGGGGAAGAAAAAGGAAAAGGAGAACGAGAAGAAGAAGGAAAAGGAAAAGGAAAAGGGGAAAAGAGGGAGGCAGCAGAAACAAACGAGGGACTCCCCCGACACGGCTGAAATCACAAGTGAAACAAAATGGAACTTTGGACCACGTTTCTTCTATCTTCTAGCAGAGTGAGAGAAAATGTGGAGAAGAGAGAAGAGAGCGAGAAGAACAATGGACTGAGAGATGAGACACAAATGGGAAAGATGAATGAAGAAGCAAGCTTCTGCCGACTCGGTCGAAGGCAACTAGAAGACCATCCTCTTTCTGTCCATTCCGTCATTTCTCCCAGTTCTTCCCGTATTGCTTTGTGTATATGGGCTTTCCTCTTTCTCGCGTCTCGTTAACTTGCGCATTGCCCTCTGCGTTAATTTTGATTCCAACTCCCTCTCAATTCTCACTGTTCTTTTTTCGACGTTGTACGAAACTCAATTCACTGATCCACGGACCGGGTTTCTGATATTGACTTCTGGTTGCGACCCTCTTGTCCTCCTGAATTCTTCCCCATTTCGTCTTTTACTATCTCGCCGTTCTCGCTGTCGTTGCTTTTTTCACTCTGTCCAAGCCGTCCCTCAGGCGTGCATTCGACAATCACCCCGTTCCACCTCGAAGTCCAGTGCGAGGCGGGACTTACCTTGAACTATTTTGCCCATTTTTCCCTCTCATTTCCATTCGCAATCACATTGGCTCCACTATTGACCGTTGCGCTTTTCCCCTTCCTTTCTTTTTCACTGCCCAAAATGAGTCGCGACTGGTAGTCAACTGAATTCGAAAGACGTCTGCCGCATATAGCGCCTAGCCAGTGCCGGTTAACCCCTCCCGAATCCATGCCATTTACTTGTGTCTTACCGTGCGATGTTGCGAGTTTGATATCCAGGGGTTTTATCAATTTACCTCAGGGGTGAAGGGTGTGCAATGGAGTACCCCAGGGGCGACGGGTGACGGGAAATGGGAAATGGGAAATGGGAAATGGGAAATGGGAAATGGGATGGTGATGTGCTGATAGTAAATCGGAGTCGAACGCCGCCCATCGACTTCTGGAACGGTCCCTGAAAGGAGCTCAAGGGATCAATCCCATACGGTCCACTGGACCAGGTGTGCTCCAGATATAAAACGCAGCTCGTAAGGGGGTTTCTTTTTTTGGAATGACCACATTTCAGAGGTTAAGAGGTTACAAGCAAAGGATGAACATATCACAACGTACCGGATGAACAACGGACGGATCGATGATGCAATCCATTGGATGATCTTGTATTGTCTCGCAATTATATCTCCTGCTTCGTCTAGTTTGATTTTTATACGGGACAATCAAAATACTCCACCCGGACAATAACCCGCAAAAGGAATGCGTGTGGAAAGTAAGGGAGGAGTGAAAGGGAGAAACAACGACAGACCGAAAGAGAATGAAAGATCGAAAGAGAAAAAACAAAAGCCAGAGAGAAAGAGAGGTACAAGCTGTTCAGGTTTGCTTCGAGCTGCAGAAGATGGTCTGATATAATACCAGACAGGTCTACTGTACGGTAACGCATACTCGCCCCTCGCTCAAAGTGTTTGATACCACCCTCACGGTCTTGAGCTGAGTTGTCTGCGGAATTGAACTTGACATCAACTGGTGACTGAGCAACTGCAATTGAACAGCCATTGCAACTGGCAACTGTGAACTGGCAACTTTTGGCCGCAGTCTGACATGACAGACTCAACTCAGTCGCGTTCCGTTTTCCTTTCTCCCCGATGTTATCCCGTCTCACGGCCGGCGGTAACGCGCGACTGCCGGAGTTGGGAGACACAGTCACGTCAGTCAGGCAAGTCAGTTTAGTACCCGGGCGCCCCACGGGTGACGGGTGACACTGACACTGACACTGACACTGACACTGGGAACATCAGACAGCTGTCCGGTTCGATTGCCAAGCGAAAGGCGAAACCATCCATGGTCAAGCCAAGCGAAGGGGGATCGGGAGGGGCTAATGCGCATGCAGTACAGCCCAGCTACCTCCTCCTCCTTCTTTCTCTCTCTCTCTCTGTCTGCGAGCTTCATCCGTCAACTTCTCTGCTCCCAACCCTCCGACCAATGGCTATGACTCATTAGATGAACGGGCATAAAGTCTCCCAGCCGTCGTCGTTGGCCCTCGTCTCTCTCTCCCAGCAAAGCACCCGCCGGTTCAACTCCAGGGAAACTAAACTGTATGTACACATCCATCCATGGCATGAGAATGCCCTTTCGTCGGCTACTGTACTCTCGGTATCACTCACCACTCCCCCCCCCCTTTCTTCGCTCGCTCCGCACGAATCGCAGAGAATCGGGGCGCACGGGATGGACGGACGGACGGACGGCTGGCAGCGTCTTTTGAGAAATGGACGGCTTTTCGTTCGGTCGTCCCTTCCGTCGTCTGTTGGATTGACCACTCAACCAAACCTTACAGTTCGTCCCCCCTTTGATGTGGATGTTCGACCTTGCCTTGCTTTGCTTTCTGCTTCCCGTTGATTCACTCTTTGCATATTCCTCGTATGTGTGCGCCCCCCCTCCCCCCCCCCCCCCACCAGCTAAAAAGATGAAAAGATGGATTACCTACATAAAATCAGTATATTCTCAACGACATTCACATCCTCATGATCTGCACCCTAAAACTCTGCATATCCATTCATATCCATTCATAACCAACCCACATCCGCAATAACATCCACATCATGACTATCGAAGCCGCAACATCCTCCTCGGCCTCGGCTTCTCCCCACGCCAACACCAAGTCATCCGCTTCCACACCCTCTTCAACAGCGCCAGCATCAACATATGTGAAACCGACCCCTCAAAACGCGGACTCATACCAACCGACCCATCCTGGACTTTTAAGGGTCGTCATTCAGGGTGGTCAGAACGCAGAGGGTGAAGATAGTTATTCGAGTTTCCTCATTGCCGACAAGGTGAGTTCTTGGACACGTTACCGCTACGTCTTGCTCAGCGGTTCGGATAGTCAGATAATCCGAATTTCCGGACGTCATGGCATGTCTTCGCTCTTTCGGTTTCAGCATGTGCAGCGCTTTTGGATTGTCTCGCTGATCATCTCTCTGCATCCTTGCGTCTCTTGCTATCCTCTTCTCGTCACCAAACCCACTCTTCTTGCCTGTCTCTCCTGTATCGTTTGCTCCTGCCTTTTCCCTCATCCTTACCACTTCCAACCCGCACAGGACTTCCCCCCAAACACCGTCATCACCTCCCTCACGGGTCTCACCTCTGGTCCAAAAGCATACTCAAGTGTCCAATACGGTCCCGGCCCCTCCGACCACTTCGAACTGAACTCGGATTTACTCTTCATCAACCACAGCTGCAAGCCAAACGTCGGGTTCGATCTCTCTGCACCCCGAACCACCACTGACGCCTACCCGCGCGAATGGAACGTCAAGACCCTCTCCCATGGTCTTCGCGCCGGTGAAGCACTCACGTTCTTCTATCCCTCCACAGAATGGGATATGCAACAAGGGTTTAGCTGTCAATGTGGCGAGAAGGAGTGTTTGGGAACAATTAAGGGTGCTAAACATTTGGAGAGAGAGCAGCTGGAGGCTCAAGAGTGGGTTAACCCTCATATCTTGAATTTGAAGAATGAGCAGCGGGAGTGAGGAACGGGTGAGGAGGGGGTGCTTAGGGCTTAAGCGTTTTCAGGGGATGCGGAAGAGAAGAAGTGGTAAATCGGAAAGGAAAGAAAAAGGGTAGAAAAAGGCCAGAAAGAGGTTACGATCGAAAGAGAAACGAGTTAACATAAGAAGGTCGACTATCAAACATCAAGAACAACGCAGTAGATGCTTGCTGCGAGGGCAACGATGTCTACACGAACTCTTTTTCTTCGTGCAGGGGGCAACACATCCACCCCCGATTTACATCATGAATATTTCATATAGCATGGATTCACACCCAAATCACCACTCACCAGCGTTTCCCCTAGAAACCTACTGAGTAGCCTTAATCATCGGACCAAATTGAAAGCATTTTCTGGTTGCAAAAGCAAACTTGAAAATATATCTAATAGGACATATCGTGTATAAGTCATCTCTCTCAAGTCTGGGGAATAACGATCGTGTATGATACAGCTTGACCTCGCTTCTGCCTCCATCTATCGCGCATTTATCTCCACGTCTGCCACAGTCATCTTCTCGCAACTCGGTACTACGATCTCGTGTTGTCGCTGATGTCCGCGCAGTGTTTTAGCTATGCTTTCGATGTTCCTGCAAGCGACACGCCAACGATCGATAGATCGGCAGAACACGAACGACGAACACGAAATGTGGAAAGACAGAGGATGAAAAGGAAGACGCAAATAACGAGAATGCAAGGTAAATTTTCAGCTCATCAGCATCTCGCCGCCGACAGTTGAGGAGAGATTGGCGAGGGACAACCAAAGCAAGGAATGTGGTGAGTGCGAATGAAAAGGTAGCTAGCACTCACAGGCTGGTGGTCTGCACTATGATCAATGTGGACGAAACACCTATCGACTCCCGGAAACTTTTCGAGCTGTTGGGATGTGACAGGCAGAGTTCAGTCCCGTGGGTTTCTCTTTGCGTGTACGCTCCGACTCTTACCTGATCCTGCAAGTCCTGTGCGATGTCATGCGCTTTCCAAAGTGGCATCTCGGCATCCATGATGACGTCCAACTCGATAAAGTAGTCTGGGCCTGAGTGATATACACGGCACTGAATGAGCGGAGTGTCCGAAGAGAAAAGAGAAGGAGAAGACAGGGAAGAAGAGGATAGAGGAGGGGGAGGCGGAGGCCAA
>JANGFI010001556.1:0-19229 GCA_025758705.1 Goffeauzyma gilvescens
GGGCCGTGACTCCTGTGTCTGTGTTTTGCTACAAGACGCCGAAGGTACTGTCTATCTTTGAAGGATATCCCTAGCTGACCACTGTCCTTATCTCCAATCCTCTCACCTTTTTCGCCCCCCCCCCCCCCCCTTTCTTCCCCTTCGTTCGCTCCGTCGCTTTTCTCCGCTCCCGCGTCATTCGTATCGCAGAATCCTACGACCTCGCCTCCCCCATTCTCGCGCGATCCAAACCCATCGTCGACAAAGCGGACTCGATCGTGAACTCCGGTTTGGACATCATCGAATCCAAGTATCCTTACCCGTTCAAGGCTTCCACGGGAGAAATCATCGATGGTGTCAAACAGCCTGCTTATGAAACTGTTGCGAGGGCTCAGGGTGTTTACGATGCTGTGAGTTGCTCTGTGCCCTTCTCCCACTCGCCATGTCCATTCATCCCGCCCCATCTGTCTGAATCACTTGCGAGAGATGCGCTGTTTGGGATGGTAATGCTGATAACCTAACCTGTTTGTCTTGCCACTGCTTTCGATCTCATCCTTTCCTTGCCGTTGTGGCTACCTGCCTCTCGCAGCGAATCGCCCCTTACGTCCACACGGACATCGTTCAGCGAGCGATCGAACAGATTTACAACCTGAACTCTGGTCTTACCCAGGGTGTCGTCACGGTCAAAAACGTAAGTGCGCTGAATCCAAGCTTCCTTATATCAATACACATAATCTTGCACCCACATATCCCCCTTATTCTATCGTCTTCGTTACTTGTGTCACCCGTATTGATCCTTTCTTCGCCTCGTTCTATTGGCCCCGCTCCCCATCCCTTCCCGCTCTCCTACAGTCGGTCATCTCCACGACCTACTCCGCTGCTGAGCAGCTCCAAGCCATCGCCGCTGCCTTGATCGAGCAGCTCCACCACCTCTCCTTGCACGGCAAAGATCTCCCTCCCAAGATCCAAGAGAGTGTTTCCACCGCTTACTCAGACGTCCGAGGCATCATGGCGGAGAAAGAGAAGAACACTCAGCAGAAGACGGTCGATCTCGCGAATTACGTCAAGTCGATCATCCAGCCCGAGATTGAGAAAGCTCAGGCCTATGTCTTCAAGGCGAAAGACCAGACCGTGAATGAGGTTGAACAGATCTCGAACGGGGCTCAGCAGAAGGCTGGAGAGCTCACGAACGGTGCCCACTAGAAGGCGAACGGGGATGGGAATTGGGATTGAGGTACAGGTCGAGGTCTTCGACTAGACGCCCAGAACCTAGAAACTGGCAATCTTACGAAGACAAATGTCATCAGGACAACCATCCGTCAGATGACTATCTTCGGAACAGCCCCTCTGTCTCCTCAACTCTCTCAAACGCCAAGGAACCTCCGGCGATCTCCGCACCTACTCCGCTCTTCCTTTCTTGCAAGATCTCCCCCCCCCCCGCCCCCCCACCCCTCCGAGCCGGAACATAGATGTTTTCTTGCATCCGTGTTCTCTTTTTTACAGTGTTGTTCCGAAACCTCCGTTGTTCTATTTCTTTCCGTTTATTTTATCTGAGCTCCCTTCCGGTTGTCTATCCATCTTCTATTCCTTGTCTATGTCCCGCGATCTTGTTTGTCCGTCTTGTTCTGTTCATTTTTGTCTTAGATGCCTGTTGGTCCTTAAAAGGCCATCAAAAGAAACACGACATAAAGTATATACGAAATCCCTCAAAAAATGATCGAATGATTGAATAAATGAATGAATGAACGCACGAATGAATTTTATCAACGACAACAACAATGCCCTAACTAGGAGTTGAGACGAAGTGGAATAGGCACTCGCCAACTCGAGCGCGTTTGAAGGTGCTGCTTGTCGGTGTGAGGTCAGTCGAGGCTTTCCAGAGGAATGGGCCTGACGAGACGACACGATGGAGCTCACTGTCTGCATGATTCGCGAGCTCAACAGCCAGATTAGGCGTATCTCAAATATGAATGATATAGCGACATCACAGTCAGAGGTATTCCTGGAATTCCCGAAGCCACAATTCTAATACTCATCTTAGGGCTCGGCCATAACACCAAAAACAACAACACTCCGAAATGGTTTCACTTTCAATCCTGCTTTTAATGACACCAACCACGAAAGTTGTCTGTCGATTAACTGTAGCTTGTTGCTTGAATAACCATGGCGTTTGGTGAAGGTCTTAGCGTTGGGACGCGAATATAGGACTTGAGTTGCCACTTGATGCAATCGGTGAGGTTAGCTTAGCAAGTACCGCCTTTACTTTGATTGTTTTCATGCATCATTGGACATCATTTGCCTTAAATGCCGCTGCAAATCAGCGATCGAAGGGAGGAAGGTACGAAGGTAAAATAGAACGATCCAAAAGCGATTCCCAAAGGCCTTCCGGTGACGGATGGATGGAATCCAGTCGATTCCGGCAACACGTCTACGGGAGATGTCCTCACGGATCGGAACCGCGTTCAACTTGCGGCTGTCCAACAGTATGCAATCAAACATGCCCTTGCTGAGGGCAGCCCACATCTTGTTATTTTGGAAGGGTTGGGTGCGGATGCCCATATTGTGCAACTGGTACCGCGCGACCTCTCAAGTCCCACTGTTATCCACAAGGCGTTTCTTTGACGTTCACCCGGAATCAACCGTTTCTGATCAGATTTTACTCGCACATAGATGGAAATCAAAGTGGGAGTCTACCGATGCGGGACTGACGATTCTAGCACGCAACATCTGCCTACGTACATATCCCTGGGGTGCTAGCCGGGAACAGAGGATACATGCTCGGCAACGTCAGCCGATCAAATTAGGTGACCAGTAACGCCCCGCTCAACGCTTCCGACAATCGGAATAGAGTGTGTACAAGTTGTACTTAGAGCCGGCGGCGGCCGTTGGCTCCCAAGATGGAGATGTGTAATTTTGGAATCCTGAAGAAAAACGTATCTCAAGAGCGAAGCGAGATGGTCTAGGGTGCAGGACTGGCTGGATCAAAGAGGATGGCGTGCGGGCAGAGACGAATGAGTTCGACTTCTCTTCTTCTCTTTCTCCCAAGAACACGATCTTTCATCCATCACGCAAAGAAAACATTAGTGTACATTCATAAGTCATGTCATGTTATTACATTCCTGCTTGGACGAACGACAGGAGGGATAGGGGAAATTATGAGTGTTCAGTATAGAGACAGTTTGTCGTTGGAATCGGTAAATTATCGATTTCTAATTGTACACTGTGAGGGGTTGGAAACGATTGAAAGATCGAGGGATTGCCGACGATGTTCACTACGAGGCGAATAAGGGAGGCCTAGTAGCGTTTCGAGTTGCGTTGCGACCAGTCCCCACGTGTGTGGATGATCAACCATCGAAAGGGGGGAAAGGGATTTCTTCCTTGGTGCGAGGGTTTGTTTCTAGACGGCACCAACAACGACGGCAACACCCACTGCGAACACTGCCAACGAGAATCCATAAATCGGGACCGACGTTTTCCCTGCGCTCTTTTCCGTCGAAGCAGCCGCTTTCATGCGGGTAACGACCGGAGTGGAACTCATCTGAGGATTACTCGGAATGGCCGTTAAAGAAGTCGGAGCGATGTATGTTGCTGGTATTACGACAGGTCCAACGGCGTAAGGACCCTTTCTGGAAGTCGGGATAGCGGTGCCACTTGCTTTCGATGCACCGAATAAGGCGGAGCCACCGGAACTGTTTGATTTTGGATGTGAGTATGTTCGATTCGGATTCAACGCAGAGGAGATGGGAGATGAAAGTTTTCAGGATCAGTTACCGGTGCGACGGTCATTGAGACGTGTACTAGCTAGGCAGCGCTTGTTTACGATCACAAAATCCCTTTCATTTTCATCGTTGACGGGGAACAAAGAAGGAAGGTAAGAAAGCTCCTTCCGTACTCACCCTTGCCCATTCGTACCCGAAGCCAATGCCAACGACGTCACTCTACTTGCCGCTGTCCCAGTCACCACCGTCACGGCCTGTCTTCTCTCGATCTCGAGCTCGAGCTTCTGAGGAGCAGCAGATGCGAAGAGAGAGGCACAGGAAACGAAGAGGAGAGAGAGGGATAGGAGGAGTGGAAATGAGAGAGGTCGAGATGGGCGGAGGAGGGACACCATGGTGGTGGAAGAGAGATTGTATTTTCTATTTGGGTCTTTCCAAGAATGATTGATCGGGGAACGCAAGAAGGCGATGGATTTGACCGGAAGTAGGCGGTTTGCGGGCGTGCAGGGATCACGGGAGGACGGTGACGGTGAGGTTGATGATGGACCACTCTTGGGATTGGGGGTGTTCCGGGAGATGTTGGACGTTTGACGTGTGGTAGATGAGAAAAGATGTGTTGCTCACTCGGTGCTTATATACTTCACGATCCTGATATGTCGCGTAGACGGAGCTCACCTCCAGTAGCAGTGACTCGGGATGTACAGAGGGAAAATGGTTGTCCTCTTGAAGCTACTTCAGAAGGTCCCAGTGCGCTTTGAATTCTTGGCGTGGGGTTGGCTACCTGTATTTTGTGCGTGTACAAGGGAGCTGTAAAATCAACGTTGAGGCGTGAAAGGATGCTCAAGGTGTAAGAGGTCGGCAGTAGAATGGGCGAAACTAGACAGATTCAAGTTATCGTATATCGTTGTACGGTGTCAAAAGGGGTTCTGGTATTCATCATATATTCATTCGCCTGGCCATCGCCTTGTTTTCCCCCCCGGGACGGGCTTGATATACATATAGGAATCCGACAGGGCGAGACCACCCACCCAGGCCGATTGGTTCCCACATGATCGTTGTTGTCTTCCATCTCGACCGGTTCTCTACCTCCATCTTTTTTTTTCTTTGCCTCTACGCCTTGCCTTTTCTCTTGATTCTGGTCTGCCGAATTTTTATCCCTTTCGATCCTCATTCTAGCTTGACATAAGCCTGCTCAGTTCCGTTTAACAGTAAGTATACTTGTTCTTTTTTCTGATATTATTTGCGCTAGGACCCTCTGGAGGCGAGAGTGGGTAGGGGTAGGGGGGCGGGCGGGCGGCTAAGTGAAACTCAGGACGCGAAACACGGGACGGCAAGGGAGGGGAGGGATACGCGAATGCGGCACGGACGCGCTCGGGCGTGTTTCGTTTGACTCGGGAGTTCTCGTTCTCGTCCCCGTCCCCGTCAACCTTTCTTTTCTTCGAGATGAGACGAGATGAGATGAACCGAGATCGACTCAAAGGGAACCGACATCTTGTTTGTTGGCTATTGCCTACCAGTCGCAACTATAGTGGCATGTCCATGTCTTTTACTGGTTTCAGTGCTCGGTAGAGGCGATTCGTGATGGCAGAGAGGCGTGCGCGTGCGCGTGGTCAAGCCTTCTTTTCCCTGCTTTGCTCCTGCCCTTCTTTCCCATACGCCTGAGGGTTTATATAAGCCTCGCACGGAACCGGAACTGTAGGCGAGTTGAAGCCGACTAGACGTTGTGAAGAAAAGCAACAAAGTCGAACATAGAAGGAAGACGGGGGTCTAGACCTTGATTGAGAAAAGGAGACACCCGCAACAACCTCGACCTCGACCTCGACCTCGACCTCGCACGCACATTCATCCATCCATCGTCTTAGCGTATGCTCAGAACCGTCCAAGCGTCAGGCAAGGCGTGCTGCTCTCTGCTCATTAGATTAGCGTGAAACAACGAAACAAGGAGGGAGCGGGATGGATGGGATGGATGGGAACGCGCGCCCCCAAACAGGAAGAAAACGTGAAACGCGAGGTTCGTGCGTGTGAGCGAGCGAGCGAGCGGTCAGTTCGGTCGGAATAGGTTGGTTCTTTGACGTCAACAGAAGATGGTGGAAAGAATGGAACGACGCGATGTGGGATTGACCACTTGCACTGGAACTCCACTGGGATTGTAGTACAAATGGGTAGGTTCTCGTTTTTGTTTTTGGTTTCGTTTGTCGAACAAGTCTAAGCGGCCGAAGGAGAGAGGTGAAGAATTGGTGTTTCGTGTCTGCGCTACCGTGTCGTACTCATGTATGCTAATAAGAAGTCACGTCGTTGACCTACCAGCCCTGGCCGTCTGTGGATGTTCCTTTTCCTGAAACCGTCTCCAGTTCTAAGGTCATACTTGCATATGCATCCACCAATTACTTTCTTTCACATGTGCATTTTATAAACGTCACATCGCCGTACTTGCAGGCAATCGTCTAGACCACCCCGTCACATTCTCCGTCTCCCTGCTTGACGCAAGTGTCTGGAAGCAACCCCCGAAAGACACTAAGAGATAATAGTTCACCCCAACGAGGATACGTACGCAGGGTTTAGTAAGATGTCTCTGAGGAGGGTGCTTCCTTACCAGAAGCGATACGATATCAGAATTCGTTGCCGAGTTCTGATCATCCTGAGTGATTGATTCCCCAGAAGGAACGCGTGCGTCCGCGGAACTGCCTGCCCACTCAATCCATTCTCGGGGCGTCGGGCGTCCTGGATGGAGTTTGTTTACTTTGTGGATATCCTCCCTTCCCCCTTCCCCTTTGTTCGTATGCGCCGAGTCTCACTTAGCATTGCTACCGCATTCAGTTGATAGGTTGTGCATGATCATAGCTGATAACTCAATCGCTGTAACATACTGATTCCATTAACACTGGGTTCCATTGACAACATTTTCCATCGAGACTCAAGACTCAAGACTCGAGACTCAAGACTCAAGACTCAAAGACTCAAGACTCAAGACTCAAGACTGGTCCTGTCAACATCATCTCCAAGTCCGATCTCGAGTACTTGTCCATCGTATCAGTCGTCACTCCGCAAGTGAACATAGGCACATACAGATGTTCGCAGGAAATCCCAAGTAGAATAAAAGGGAATGCGATCATGTCTCCGCTGTACTCACCACCCCAAACATCCATCTGGAGAGAGATAGTTGGTCAAATCGTAGCGGAGTTGGAAGCTGCCATCACTGCCAACGCTTCAAGAAAAAGGAAGGATCGGGTTCGGGATCAGGACGAAGTAGGAGAACCGGCGAGTGAGGAGGATCGACAGGAGAGCGAGGGCGAGAGCGAGAGCGAGAGCGAAGATGTGGATATATATATGGATGTCGAAGACCGTTGAGTGGAACTCTAGCTGTTATGCAAGATCGCTCGAGATGTCGTCCTGATATTGTAGTCCCGATCTCCTCATCTTGCCTTCCTTTTTCACCTCTCTATACCCTCTTCATTCTATAGCTCTTCACACTCTCCCTCTACCGATTCTTCGACTTCTGCTCCTCTCATTCCAGCGTCTTCTCTCCGGCTCTTCTTCCCCTTCCTCCTCTTCTCTCCCGACAGAGAGCTTCCTCTCAATCCTCTCGACTGCAGACGAGGAAATCAACTCGACGGTGTATGATGAGGTTGGATCGAAGTGGTTGAGACTGTATGTCGATGCGACAATTGGGTGGGTTTGCTCGATGATTGGAGTGTTACTTGGGGCAGTGAATGAAGCAGAAGAGGTTAGCGAGACTGATATAGGGAAGACAGTGGGTGATGGACACAGAAACCACAAACGAGAACGAGAACGGGAACGGGAAAGAGAACGAAGCTCAAGAGGAGACCGCAAAGACTGGTTGGAATGCGTGAGGAGGCTCGATATGGCGATCATCGTCGCTGGAGCTGTGGGGCCGAGGAGAAAGAAAATGATTCAACAGTTGATTCGATACGTTCAATCTGTCGGTCTCGGACTTCTTTGTAAAGAAAGTGATAGGCGGCGCGACGATGAGTCTCCTGATCGCACGAGAAATCCAAGGCTGCGATCACAACCACCCCCACGGCAGGATCAACCACGACTTTCCCACGCACCTAGACCGATCCCTTCATTCCCTTCTTCGTCTTCGACACCTGACACCCATACACCAACACTCTCGACCTACCTCCAATCGGAGACGTACGAACATCCTTTCATAATCCGTTCCTATGCCTCTTCCCAAGGCTGGCCCGCCCTCAGTCGATGGCGTGACCCGGCTTACCTGCACAGCGTAATCGGACCCGGTCGAGTGGTACCCGTCGAGATTGGAGAGAGTTATACGGATACGACGTGGAGTCAGAGAATAGTCAGATGGGAGGAGTTCTGGGACCATGTTAGTGGGATGAGAGGGGGAGGCATGGATACAGGGGGGAGGAGAATAGGGAGGAAAAGAGCAAGAGGATCGGCCGGTGACGAAAGGGAAGCGGCCAGGGCCGAATTTCATGGAGGAGAAGACGCAGAGAAGTCAATGGAGGAAGAAGATGGTCATCCAGAAAATACGCTGGTCGATATCCCGCCATCTACTCCAATCTACCTCGCTCAACATGCACTCTTCGAACAATTCCCGGACCTAACCAACGATATCGATATTCCCGAGTTCGCTTATTCTTCACCACCTCCACCGAGAGATTACAAGAAGTACAAGCCCCCAGGAACATCTGAGGGTGTTGTTGTCAATGCGTGGATTGGCTCCGCTACTTCTCCGTCTCCGTTTCAATCTCCTGCCACGAGCGACGAAACCTCCACGTCGAACTCGAATCGCACACCTGCCCCTTCCACCTACTCACCACCTCACACCGACCCATATTATAACGCCTACACCCAGATCCTCGGTCGAAAACGTGTGTGGATTGCGCCACCTTCTCCCGTGGTCAGACCGGAGTGGATGTACACTTACGCGCCGGGTGACCAGACGGAAGAGGAGAGAAGGATTCTAGTCAAGCAGATGCGAGGGGAAGGGAACGAATCTGTCATTGACGTCGCTAATATCGATCAAGGCGGGTTCGGGAACGATGGGTCGACTTCGAATCCGATCGCACAATCGGAATCACACAGGGAAACTGTACCGGAGGTCTCAGCAACATCCTACATGTCGAATACATCTCGAGTCCCTGTCTTCTCCCTCGATCCTCCCTCTTCCTCTCGTTCCATCCGCACAAATTCAACGGTTTCGTCCTCTGACCTACAAACAGATACGAACAGCCTCTATCCCGAATTCTACAGACACGTTTTCCCATTCTCTATGGAGTCAATCCTCGAGCCAGGAGATCTCCTCGTGCTTCCGCCTGGATGGTGGCATGCGATGCGCGGGGAGGGCGAGGCTAATGAATGTCGCAGACAAGACAACGAGGACGGTGGGGAAGAACCGGAAGCAGGGATTGGTGTCGGGTGGAGTGTCAGTACGTGGTACTAAAGTCCATGTCAGGGTATGTTTTAACGAGAGAGGCATAAATTCAGTATCGAAGCGTTCGGAAGGACTTGGAAGTGTGGGTGAGATCCGTAATAAATTTTATTGGTACGACTGTCTACTACGTGGCTCTATATAGACCTAGTTGCGACCATCCTCCAGTCTATCATTTCTTGCCCCCGTTCTTCCATTCATCTTTTGTTCTTCGCTTCTCGTTCTCGGCTCTTCCCCCCGGGCACATATCTACAACTCATCTCTAATCGCTCGAGACGACTGTCCTAAGCCTGCTGCCTTTCCTTTTCCTGCCTTCTCGACAACTTCCTCCCAGTTCGATAAAGGTGTACAGGCTGTCACTCGCTTCCCTGGGATCTCTGTTCTTTCGCATCCGGTTGCTATCGGAGGCAATGCCGTTAACGCGAAGACAGAAAATTAGTCATGCTCAACAACAAACGCAACTTTCATTGGACACATCTGGATAAGGAACTCGACTCACGGCAAGGAGCGCTCTCGTTGTACTGATGAGCGAACAAGTGGTTGATTTCTTCGGTCAATATGTTCCCAAGGACATAGGTAGCATGACCGAGATCGTATGATTTTTCCCAAACTAGATTGGAAGGGATGAAGATCTGGGGACGGCCGGCTGTGTGAGAGAGAGAGAGAGAGAGAGAGAGAGAGAGAGAGAGAGAGAGAGAGAGAGAGAGAGGGAGAGGGATGAGTGCGAGTCAGCGAAACGGTGGCGTGAGACGAAGGAGAGGAAAGCAAGGAGAAAGAGAGAGAGAGAAGAAAGAGCTTGGTTGAAGGGATGGGGCGGCAACGTACTTCGAGCGTTAGTGGCGATGCTTGATCCGTAGATGAGTTCCTTAAAGCCAGCCCAGCGAATAGCAGATGCACACATCGCGCAGGGCTATTTTTGGTTGTCCGGGTGAAGAGGAAGAAATAGAAAAGGAGTTACCGGACACGGGCAAGAGGGGTAATCTGTCAGGCGCCTGTTCATCCTTCGCTTTCGAGTGATGGACAGAACAACTGACCTCTCCATTCGTATACAGCGAAAAGTCTTTCCAAGCCGCCATGATCTCCTCTGCGCTCATCCCTTTTTTCTTAAACACTTCCATACATTGTCTCATAGCTGAGATTTCACCATGGAGTGTCGGATCACCGGTTTGGACGACTTGGTTACTGCTCCGACAGACGAGGGTGTCGGATGTGGTGTTGACGATGGCAGCGCCAAAGGGGGCGTAGGGGCAAGGGTGGCCGTCTGCGTAGATTGCCTGTTTGCAAATAAGGAGAGAGGAGGAATTTCAGTGTGCGGTAAGCCTTAGACTGAATCTCGGTACTTGCGAACCCAAGGGAAAGGAAAAGAAGAAGGACAAAAAGAGGGAACGGGAAACGTACTTCATTGGCGACCCTCATCCAATGTTCTCGTCGATGAGCCGGTACATCATTAATTGCGAGTCCAGCTTGATACTCGGGATGCAGAGCGGTGTCATAGGCAGTGACTACGGAGGATCCAAGGGAGAGGAGAGTGCCGGCGAAGACGATAAGGGAAGAGGAGGAAAAGAGTAGCATGGTGACGGTGGCGAGGAGGTGGGCGTAGGCGTCTTCCAGCCTGATAAATGTATTCAAGTACTTGTTAATACTGGTTTGAAACAGTGTGAAATCCGAAGAGCTTCGCCCGCGGCTTGAACGATAAATTTTAGCTGAGAAACCAGAGCGAATCATTCTACGTCCATAGATGCAAGCATTATCATGTATCCCAAGGGATTTAACTGCAACCTACCTGTACTGGAAGTATGTAGTCTGCGGAGACCGCTCTCCCCCTCTATTTGACACTTGGCCGGTGGTTCAAACTTGCGACTGCTCCTAGTGTGACCACTTTTTTCAGCCCGCCGAACCGTGCATCATCATCCCATTCATTGCTTTGCTCGGATTGGACAGACACTCGCTTGGGACACTTTCGTTCTCGCTTGCTCGATCTCCACAACGCGAGCGATTTGTTGAATTGAAGGGTAGATCCGATAATTCCCCGAAGAGATTGTCCGAACGCGCTCGCGCTGACGTCGGCGGCGAAGTAATATTTGACGGGGTGGGGTACTTATATATAAAGGCGGCGACAAGATGGAAAGCTCAGACGCAGGCCGGACGGGGGTTGATTGAGCTGGTGGGTGATACCGCAGATATGTGGAGATTTGTGGTATTGTCACGGGTCATTTTTTTTTTGTTTTTTATTCCAGGTATTGATCAATCTTGATTACTCTGCTGCATCTCACAGCCGACAACGCCACAAAACCCCGTCAATACTCGACTCTCATCGATTCTCCCTCACCCGCGATGATCCAGCCTTACCCCCAAATCCTCTGTCTCGGTGACTCCCTCGTACAATGCGCATTCAGTCCAGGAGGCTGGGGATCAGCTTTAGTATCCGATTACAGCGCAAAAATGGATGTGGTCAACAGGGGTTTTGGTGGATAGTGAGTGTGGTCGGTAGCGAGCTCCTTATCTCTTCGGATCCCTCCCAGGTCTCGACCGAGCGCCGCCAATGTTTTCTCCAGTCTTTTCTTTTCGCATCTTTCCCTTCCGTCCCGTCAAGTTCATGAAATGAATATTGAACTCATATTTATTCTTGTCCATCCATCGGCCTGTCTGCCTTCGATCCCCCGTTGGTCCCTAACAGCAACTCGCGATCCGTCCTCGCGAAACTCCGAAACGGATTCGACACCACTTATTCCCCATCTCCATCCCTTTCCCCCTCCTCCTCTCCCATCAAATTAATCATCATCCACCTTGGAACCAACGACTCTTCTCTCCGTTCTTCACCCGCTCATCTCCTCATCACTCCGCAGAACTTCCACGACAACATGCTTGAAATCATTACTCTGCTGAAACGTATGTATGTCGATGCCAAAGTCCTGCTTATGACACCGACGATCTGTGTGGACGCAGAGGAGTCTGCGTCCCATCGCGTATATGCAGATGAAGTCATGAAGGTCGGAAAGGAGACCTCGAGCCCGACTATCGATCTTTTCGAATTATTCTCCTCTCTAAATTCTTCTTCTTCTTCTTCCTCTTCCTCTTCCTCTTCCACCACCGAGGCCGACGCCAGAGAATCCCCTTCGACCCTCCTCCAACCGGACGGTCTCCATATTTCTCCTCGAGGATACGCCTACATAACCCAAGCTATCCGCCATACCATTGATTCTCAACTCCCCTCAGTGGCGCCATATCAATATCCGAACGCCTTCGTGGATTATCCATTCGTCGAGCCTAAAGAGGTTTGGATCGAGGAGTATTCTAAGAAGATGAAGGACGAGGGCAAGTTTCCAGAGGAAGGGAAGGGAGGAATTTTCACGCTGGCGGAGATTCAGAGATATTGGGCCGAAGAGATGAAGGTGCAAGGAAGAGGTTATTGGGAGGAGGCGTTGGCTCAAAAGGCATAGGGGGACACTGTTTTGGTTTCTCTGATTGGAGTTTTCAGACGTTTGTCACCAAATATGCATACCAATGTTATGATCTGCCTTCACGACCGATTTTCGAACCGGGGTTTCGTTTCTTATCGTGCGAGTATCTGAATCCTTTTCGACTTGTTGGGAAGCGGAACCTCGACAGGTCACCTCCTCGCTTTTAGCTTATCCGTCTGTGCTTTTCCTTCAATGTGTATTCTTAGTTATTCTACAACACCTTTCGACCATGCTTTGTTACTTGCCTTGCCTTGTCATCTTCGATCATTTCTCAAATCCAGGTATCGTTTGGTATATATTCCGTTATCGAACTCGGCGAGCACAAAAATTCATCGTTTGATTCAATCTCCTCGTCTCCCACCATGGTCTTCACGCTCAATACTATTACTCCTCTGTCCGTCACTTAATAACCCTCGTCTTTCCTCCTCTGATCCCTTCTCTCCTCTTCCTCCCTGACAAGTCAAATACCAAAACCCATTTTGGATCCTCTTCCACGTCCCATGAGCAACCGCATCGCGCCATCGATAAAGCCAAGGTTTTCGCAAATCGAGTCGATCCATTCGGATTCGGTCGTGCTGGTCTACGAGCGTGAGGAGGGTGAAGAGCATGGCGAGGAGGACACAGAGCGCTGAGGAAGCGGAGATCATGAACATGATGATCACTGAGAAAGGAGAGCATCGAGGTAGGAACAGCGCAATGCGAGGTGGGAGGGGGGAGAAGAATCAGCATCACGCAGTAAAAGGTCTAATCTACTGATGTTCCTGTGCCTCTCGGAACGAAAGAAAACTCACTCTGCAGCCTTGCCGCCTGCTCTACAGACTTTCCACCAATAATAGCTCCAGTCATCATTCCCGGAATTGAGATCAATCCAATGACGCTCATCTGATTAACAGTCGGAAGAAGGGCTAGTTTGAGAGCTTCTTTGCCGATTGGTTTACAGGCTTCAAAGCGGGTGGCACCCATCGCGAGGTACGTTTCGATCTTGTCTCGGTTTTCACTGCGGTTAGAAAAAGGGGATCAAAAGGGAAAGAAGAAAGCAGAATTGGAGGGTGTAAGCCGGAAATGGTGACGGCGAATGAGGAGAAATATTGGTGGTAGATCGAAACAGCAATGAGGGGGAAGATGTCGGAGGCCGAGGAAAGGAGAGCGGGAGACTTGATCAGCTCGATTAATACCCCTGTTACCTGACATCCGAAGCAGCGGCAGCATCGACGACCGATGCAAACGCATCCACGCTGGAAAACTCGACGATACCATTTCTCAAACGGGGACTCACGCAAACTCCTTTGTAACCGAATTCACGCTAATCCCAATCGCACTGATCGCATTTCCCAAGATCATGCCCAGGATCGGGACATACTGGCTCGGTTTCCAAAACGGGTTCTGGGCCATTGCGAATCGAGTTCCAAGAATCGAGATTGGGATCGTACCGGACATCATGGAGAGGAGGATTAAGGGAAACATGTTGGAGAATCGACGTTTGGATTTGTTGAAGGTTGCTTCGGTTGCACCGAGGAAGTTGAGGAGGGCTGGGGGTTGCCAGGAGGCAAGTTGGAGCAGGGGGAGGAGAGAAAGCGGAGAAAGTATTGTCAGTCATCGTTGTCGCTCTTGATATTGCACGATTTCGACGTAGAGGAGCATAAACGCGATCTCCCTCACTCACCAGCAATCCCAAATACCCCCCAAATATTATTACTCGCAAACACTTTATCCAAAATCAATGCCATCACACTCAACTGAAGGATACATCGAACTGCGGCGACCAACAGTGAGCCTGCGATCCCCAATCCGAGACCAATCGAGAGTACCGAATCGAACACGACGAAGAGGAGGCCGATCCCCACATTGATCACCGTGAGGTGGACTTGGTCGTTGTCGTCCATGGTGAGTGCGTGATTATGTGTCTAAGCTTTGTGCTGCTTGTTTGACGAGATGCCCAGGCAGATAGGGGAGAAATGAACGTGTCAAGTGAGCTCGGTCGCGCAGATCGGTGAGCAACTCCGGAAAATGGGAAGATTTTTTTTCTAATACACCTTGTTTTACCACTTGCTAGCCACGCACCAATCCTTTCGCCGGTTTATTGTCATGTCTATTTTCTGATATACACGGAATCCATGCAGGTAATACTCGCGATCTGATTCGTCCTCTGGTTTCTTACGAAAGCATCTCCGTCGTCAGCCCAACCAGCCCTGGGCGACTCACAACGTGCGTGCACTGCCCGCCCGCCCGTCCGCGCCGTGACCGTTTTAATTCAGTTGTGCTTGACAAAAATAGGATAGGATTGGGACGTGACGTCACCATACCACCCTCTCTACCCCCATTTAGTAAACACCTAGACAGGATATCTCTTACTGGAATCCGAATATCAATTCATTTTACTTCAAATTACATGTTTGTTGAAGAAAGCATTTCCATTTGTTTCTCACTCAGTCCCCATCTTTCATCACGGAACAAATGATCACCCTTTCAATGTTTCAAAATCAATCCTGTGAAACTGTTGTTTGCCTCCGTGCTATTCCGTGAGTATGCCACGATTAGGAAGAAGGGAACAGGCAGGTACAACCCACCAGTGGTAACCTATTAGAGATTTCACGACGAAGTCGGTACAATAGCTGCCGCACCAAGGGATGTTTTTGTTCCGAAACCCACATTGACATCAAATTTCCCTTGTCCCCTGGCCCCTCCTAAACCTGACAGACACCCTGCTTATTTGCCACGGGTGCACAGAACGGTACCATTTACAACTCCTTCAACCTCATTGCCAGATTGACAACAACGGATCCAATCAGTGCACAGCAAAGCATTGTCGGTCCATACGGATCGTGATAACTAATGGCACGACGTTGTCGAAGTCTGATCACCCTGAGGGTGTACATCCCAGCCGAGTATAGGATGGCCAAGAGCGCAGTAGCAGTGAAACAAGCGGCGGAAACCAGTCCGACAGTATCGTCCGGGTGGATGAAATTGAGCAATGTCGTTGCGATCGTGCCGAGTAGAACGGCAAAATGCAGCCATTTCAAGAACGTACGCTCGTTTGCGAAATGGACTTTCGGTTCAATTCGAACAGGGATCACGATCCTCTTGCCCTCGGGTGCTCGGAATTCACGGGTCTGGATAATCTCCTGTGCGTTGTTATTCTCATCGTAATCTTCGTCTCCGATGTTTTCAGCATCTTCGTCATCCTCGTCGAGAGGTTGCTGACGCAGAGATTGACCCATGGTCTGGTCTGATTTCGCTTTGAACAATTTTTGCCAGGTCGATGGGTCCAACTTGGACATATGACTATCAAATTGTTTCGAAGGTTGAAGAGGGTCGATATCCAATTTCGGTCCGTACTGCTTTGCCATCCGCCGAATCTTGGTTGGTTTCGTGTCAGCATTGCCGTTAGCGTTAGCGGCAAGAGATTGTCTTCTCTCTTGAAGATGTTTCTCTCGGAACTGCTTAGCAGCAGCAGCCTCTTTCAGAGCCTCTGGTGGCAAGTTGAGTCGTACTGCCTCATCCTCTGCTGGCTGAAGTAAATCATCCTCCTCGTCCTCTTCACCCTCAGACAAGGGCTCGGTGTACCCATTGGCGCGTTCGCGTTCTGTCGGGGAAGGAGATCGAGAGGCACCTGATCCTGAAGAGTGCTGTGCGGATGGACCTGCCGAGTGAGGCCGTTTAATCTGCAAAGACTTGGCATTCGGGTTCACCGGTTTTCGAATATCGGTATCCATCTGAGGGAGCCAGAATGGTACGAGCTGGACTCGATCGGGAATGAGTGTAGAACAACCGTGAATGAATTTTGAGAATTTCGGGACAGCTTCGACGAGGTGAGAAGAGATGAGCTCTTTCACCCAGTCAGGAATATCGCCATCACCCTGAGTTGCCGTCTTGACTTCGAGGACGGCGTATGGGAATAGCTCGACGTCGGATTTAGGGATCGAGTCGAATGGCCAGTCGATACCGATATCGGTTCGTCTCCAGTTCCCGTTCGCTCGAGGTTTTCCATCGAAATCATCCTCTCGAATCATCGTCAATTCTGTGTCGAGCGACAACCTAACGGTCTGATCACCTCCGATTTGGAAAGCCGTTCGGTTGTAAAACGTTCGCATGCAAGGCTGAAGTTTCTGAGTAATGATTGCGTACTGAACCTCGGTTGCGAGCGCGGACATCTCATCAACACTCTTCTGGGAATACTTTCCAGGTTTCTTCACCATTAATTCCTGGTAATACTTGTCCAATGTGACTCTTCCACGAATGAAATCGTTGACCATGGACTCAGGGATCGGTGCACGCGTCTTTACGGATTTCTCACCCGTCCAATCTTCACGATGTGTTTTTTTCTCGATCCAAATCGTTTTCTGGTTCATACCACCGTACCAACGGAACCGGATCGCTTCGGCACCTTCGATTTTCTCTAGTCGACCGAGGTAGAGATCGAGATCGGAGTTGTCAAAGTAGATGGACGTGATTGCGCTGTCTGCCGGTTCCCAATTCTTTTTCGGGTCAAACACCATGACGGGCAAGTGCTTAAGGATGGCGAGTTTGAGATGGACGATGTTGTCAGGGTGAACCCAGTACTTGGTTGTCGAACGAATGAAGTCTTGCTGTTTCCCTCCAGCTGAGCTGTCGCCGACATTAGGATGACCCCTGTGTTTGACGAGGTTGAAAAGATCGGACAACTTCAGGATAAGACCATCGTAGTTGTACTTGTAGAAAGGGTGTTTATCGAGGTACTGAGAGCTAAAGTTGGGTTTCAACTTGAAATTAGTCACCTTGTCGTGCTTCTTGACGATCTTCATGAATCCTGTGAAATTGAGTTTGGTGTAAAGTGCGAGATCGTGCACATCGGCGATAAGAACGGCGACTTCCTCCTCGAGATCTTTGAATCGATCATCGAAATTGGTGATATCAAGCGAATCCTCTTCATCCCTCTCGTCGTCATCGCCTTCATCGTCCGAACCGCCGTCTTGCTCAGCCGCGTCATCCTCGTGCTGTCCCTCGGCGTCACCTCCATCCTGAGGACGGGTAGCGCTGTCGTAAGCCTTGACGTAGTCTTTGACTTCCTTGTCGAGAGCATCGATTCGTTTGGTGAGCTCTTGCGCCTAGAAGGTATACACGTCGAGTTTGCGGGGGTAGAGATAGGAAAGAAGTCAAGCGAGAGTTAGCTTCGTTTCGACCGACTTCCGGCATGTTGACCTGATTCCAACACAGCCCCCCGCCCGAACGACCAGCATGTACTCTCTCCGTCCCTAAACACACACTGCGAGTGAAGTGACTCGACTCGACTCGGACTCGGACTCGACTCTTGACTTACCTTTCTAATCTGAAAATCCTCGCATTTCAATAACTCCCTCTCCAGCCGATCCACAAACGCTCTCTCTCTCTCAGCCGTCCATTTCGCACCAAAGTTTGTACCCGCTTTCAAGTCCGTTTTGAGACCGTTGTAGTCGAGGTATTGGTCTTGCCACTCTGCGTAGAGCGAGGACTGGGCGGGGTTGGAGTTAGGGATGCGGTTGCGGTTGCGGTTGCGGTTGCGGTTTGGATTAGGGCCGAGGATAGGAATAAACAAAAGGTTAGCATTGGCACCCCGAAAGCTCCCCTCTTTCATTCCTCATATATCTCTTCGCTAACTTTTCATTCACGACCCGATGGCGAAACCAAGCAATCGTAGCTCACTCACCCTTATCCGTTGTCCGAACTTCATATCCGTTTAACCTGATTCGAACTGTCTTAATGAGATTGAAATGAAAGACTTCTTCTTCGTTGACGAGAACGAAAGACACAAGATCGGATCAATTGATATCAATCAAGTTCTTCGGAACTGATTTTTTTCGTGTTTGTATGTGTAAAGAGTATGATCCGTTTTTTTGGCTTTCGTGAGAGACGGGCTGTGCTTCTTAAAAGAAGGAAGAAGGATAATGATGGATGATGGAGCGCGTTTGATGGACGGATGTGATGACTGACGTCCCTTTGCGGTTATTTTGTTGTCCTCCTACTGCACGGCTGCGATGAGATGCGATGCGACTCGTGATGCGCTTACTTATGTATTGGCGACCGAGCGAGATTCTTCTTTTCAGATGGTCTCGATTTTGGGAAATGAAGATTGCGGCGGTGAATAGAGGGAGGGGAAACAAAACGCCAGAACGCACGATGGATTAGGTACGAGGGGGGTTCGTCCACGTTGGATGTCAATAGATGTGAGCTGAGTTGAGCTCAGTTGAGCTGAGTAGAGTTGGTTTTATCGTTTGCTGTTCTGAGTTGAGTTGAGTTTTATCGTTTGCTGTTCCAGTGCCTAGTATGAACGTGCGACATGAAAGCATGCGGTCCGAGTCTTTCCTTCCGGTGGGGCGGGTGGGTGGGTGTCTTTCGACTGGACAACTCAGCTTAATCTGGGTGGTCTTCGAAATGCCACAAAGACTAAAGAACAGAGTACCAATACCTTGGCATACGAAAATGGCAGGGATGGGTAGGATGAACGGGAGTGTGCGACACTTAAGATACGACACACAACTGCCCCCTTCCCCCCCCCCCCCCCCCCTCCCCCCTTCGTCGCAGCCGAGCCGTATCTCTCCTTTCTTTCTACCTTGCTCATCCAATGAATTACCTCTCACCTTCCTCCCCGCCTCCAAGGACCATTTGCGTGCATGCGTGCGTGCGTGCGTGCGTGCGTGCGTG
>JANGFI010001557.1:0-19240 GCA_025758705.1 Goffeauzyma gilvescens
CCTCCGACTTCACTTTGAACTGTTTAAGTCGATCCTTCCGGATCCTCCTCCTCCTCCGCGGTTGAATCAAATGACAGATCTAAGCCCCCCCCGCCTGCCTTGTCCAAAAAGTACCCAATCCCGCGTCCATCTCCCTCCGTCCCCCATTCAGTTTGGTTCCCTTCCCTTCCCCATGACACCATTAATCTATCTTTTTCTATCTCGCGATCGCAATCCCTTCGTCCCCCCGCCCCCCCCCCTCTCTCTCCTTGACCAGCTAAGCCTCACGCCTCCGCCTCAGGCTCAGCCACATCCTCTATCCCACTCAATCCTCCCGGGCTCGCGCGATCGATCCGAATCGTTCATTTGTACGGTATTTCATCGCTGCGGAGGCAAATACCCAAGGTTTGTTTACCTTATGGGTTGCAGTAGATAAAAAATAACTGGCAACGGAGGGTGGATGATGATAAGGGTCAACTCCGCGGACACTGACACTGACACTGACACTGACACTGACACTGAGACGGACACTGAGATGACGTGTACCGACTTGAAACTGTCATCGATAACCAATAAACATGCCCCGAGGTATCACAAAGTAAATAATAGATCGGCTCAGACCCCCTTTCGACATCGGGAGAGGAGAGAGAGGGAGACAAAGTGAAAAGGCCCAATGGGGTCAAGGTAATAAATAGCGCAGCAGCAGCAGTCAATTAGACAAGCCCCCAGTTCTCTTGCTCCAATTTGCCTCTGAACCATATCCTCCTCGCAGTCAGTTCATTACGACCTCCTCTACCCCATGTCTTTATAAAAACTTCTTTTCCAAGAAAACGTGGACTTGATACCGAGCAGTAACTAAGCGCAGGAAAGGAATAACCAAAACGAAAAGCCAGGCACGGGAGGGAGGGAAGCAAGGACGAGCAGGTCGAAGCGATGTCTCCTGCACTATCATCACCATCAGGACGAGGTCGAGCTTCTCTCTCTGACCCCTTGTCATCTTTTTCCTCCTCGCACAAAATGACTTGCCCGCCTGCATCTCCATCTCCATCTCCATCTCCAGCTCCAGCTCTATCACCGTCATCGACGCCTGCGCATGCGCCTGCGCATGTACACTCTCCTCAGACGTCCTCGATCCTCCGCATCCTTACACACACGTCCAACGCATCTGCTCTTCTCTTCTCGACCTTCTTGACGATTCATCTTGCGAGTCCGTTGGTCGCTCTTATTGGAGGAAGAGGGGGAGTGGCTGATCGTGCGAGTAACGCTATGGTGAGTTGACCTAGTCTAGAACAAGAAAAATCGATGTGGGGAAGGACGCACCGCACGCATTCAGCGCCTCGCCTCGCCCCGCCCGGCTTACTCTATGGTGTTAATCCGCGTTGTTTGATCTTTTTTTCAATCTCTTCCAGCTTCTCGGTAGAGCCTATTACCACCCACTTGAAAAACCCCTCGTGTACGGCTCTATCGCCATCCATGTCGCCTCCGCTGTTCTCAAGCGATCTATCCTCCTCTATACACGCATCCAGCAGCGAAAACGAGAACGAGAACGTAGACATTCCCGATCATCTCCATCGCACAAAAACACCTCATCCTCTGATACTCCTTCCTCACCAACGCCCCTCACGTGGCCCCAGAAGATCCGTCGTGGTCTGTCACACGTATTCAAAGATCCAGTCTCATGGACTGGGTACCTGTTCCTCCCATTCGTGATCCACCATATCCTAATCAATCGGATCATCCCTTCTTCATCATCGATGCCGATCTCGAATCTCTCTCCTAGTGAACTCGATTATACGTTCGTCCAGCACGGCTTGAGCATGCTCTCTTCTTCTTCTTCTACCTCTTCGTCGGCGGCAGCGGGCGTAGTCTCAGGAGCTCGTCAGGATGCAAAGGCGTTCACCTGGGCGCTCATCAATTGGACAGGATATCTTGGTCTCATCGGCTTAGGAATGGCTCATATCACTTGGGGAGCAGGAAGAACATGGCGTTGGTTGCGGTGGAATTGGTTCCAAAGTAACGTTGATACATCAATCGAGAGCGAGGGCAACCATGCGCCAGAGAAAATCCAGTCGAGAAAAGGGAAGAGTCGGGGATGGAGCCGGAACATCCGCCCAACGAAAACGAGCATTTACATCACATTTACGACTCTGTTGATCCTCTCACTCATCAGGTTAGATCACGAAGGTCGTCAGAGTCTCCGGTTCGTGAGCAGGCGAACGATAGAAAGATATGATGCGGTCTACAGAAGATTACCATGGCTTTATCGATAGACACGTGTGTCTTTCTTTTGTTTTTGTTTTCACAAAACAAGTAGGCTATTCAATCTCGATAGCGACTGGGTTGATTCTAGCTCGTCTTCGGGGAATATGTAATACGCTCGGAATCGGACACACGGATCGATGTGGATTCATCGTCAATGGTACACAACGTTCCCTTGATCCGGCTTTTGGGGCGGCATCTACATTCGCGAAGAGTACGACTGAGAAGGAGCAGTGCCCATGAAAAGCATCTGGGAGGAGCTCGGGCGGTCAGTCTCAATCAGTTCTCGGGCGGGTATTTCGACATCGACCGATCGAACGGTCCTCGAAACGCTCACCTTTTGCTCAAAGTCCTTTCGGTAAGCGTTGTTCATGTGTCGAACCTGTAAAGCGCGCGCCGTTATATGGAGATCTTTTCCCAGAACCAACCTCAGTTTGCTTGAGCTTTACTCACTTTCACAACCGCACTCTTACGGATCGTCTCGACTCTTTCGTGCACGTCGGTCAATTCCGCCGCCTGTTTCGTTTCTGTAGTCAATTGTAGGGTGGGGGATAATGAGCATGCTTCGTGATACGTGACATGCGGAACGGTGGACTCACTCATCGCCGTGAGCTCCTGGGTCGCCTTATCGAGGATCGCAACCTTGCGCTCTTCGGCCTGGTCAAATAACGCTTGGATATCTTGCAGGTTGTCCTGCGATATAGGACCAAATTCGAAGTCAGCATTATCAGGCATTTCTGGAAATTTATCAAAGAAATACGGCACGGCTTACCTTGATCAGAGTCGCCTGATTCTCAAGCCTAAACATCAGATCATCGACGAGCCCGATGTCGTTCGCGATTTCCGCCCCCATTCTCTCCGCTTGGATTCTGTCGTCAAATGGCGGCGATCGCGGACCAAGTCAGTGAACGTTCTTTTCGTAGCGATCCCGCTGGTGCTCACCGGATTTGCTTGCCCGAATTTTCCACCAAGTATTTGTTGATTTCCTCGATCTGCTTGACAGTTTTCGATATCGTTTCCTGCGCCTGCCTGTCTTGGTCGACTTTCTCCTTGTTAACGGCATCTGTGGAAAAGGAATGGATTAGTTTTCGCTCGTGTGTCGGGCAGATGGTCAAACGTACTCTTGAGCTGTCGAATGGCTTCCGCTCTGCAGACGGCACGTGGTCAGCCATACAATCACAACCAGGTCACTGAAAGAAGCTCACCCGTCACTCGTCGTCAACAACCTCCTTCCCAGCTTCTCCTCGTGCGCATGGACAGCTTGCTGGATTCCATTCTTCTTTCCCTTACCACTCTGCTTGCCCGTAGCGGTCACGGACTCTTCTGCAAAGGTCTTTTCGGCGTCGAAATCTGTAGCTCACACGCTATCGCTCAGCAGACATTATTCAAAAGCTTTGAGTTGAAGAGCGCTGACCAAATGCCTCTTCTTCTTCGTCCGAATATTCATCTCCATCCTTCTGCGAATCGCTATCCGACACTTCCTCGAGCACGACCTTGGCAACGCGCGCCGGCTCTTGCCAACGAACCCTGGAAGTCTTGTACTTCCCAACCGCGTGCTTCTCAATATCTTCTTCCTGTTCCTCCTCATCGGGAGACCCTTCATCTTCCAAGATGCGCTTGCTCTCTGACTCCAGATGCTGGATCACTCGCTTTTTGTCCATGTTGCTCATATCCTGGATCTTGCTTCGAAACTGGGCCAACGTTGAATTCTCTCCGTCTGACTCGCTGAAGGGGTCGGGCTGCACTCGGGATCGCACTTTCGAGATACGACCTTTCGCGACTGCAAGAAAAGAGAGTGCTCCGTCTGTATTAGCATCCTGCTTCTTGCGCGATATGGTATCAGATTGGAATCTCTCGTCTGGCCTCCGAATCTTTCGAAAAACCATCATATAATCAGACCACAACCGCATTTCACACTCTATCGGATTGCCTCAGTTGCTTACCTTGGTTTCGCCTCTCGCTCGTCGCAAAACCAATGCCGTACTTGTTGTTCTTCTTCTTCAGGAACATGACCGAAGACGGAACACCTTTCCTCTTCATGTTCTTCACCTCGGAACTGATGCTGAGAGTGGAAGCCACGGGCATGTTGCAATGAATGGAAGCGCAATCTCTCTTCGGCTTTGTGATATATGGGATCAAGCGATGGCTCTTCTATGTATTCTCAGACCGGATGAAAGAGGAACGCAAATAGTTTAATATGGGCTTTAGTATGACCGCCCATGATCACAACAGGAATGCTGTCGTCCGTCGCTCTGATTCCTCCTAACCACCCCCCCCCTTCCCTCCCCGTTTTGTCCCATCCGTTGCGAAGGAGCTTCTCGACTCTTAATTGATCGGCGCTCACTCAAGCGCGTTCGCGTCGTCGCGCTTCTTTTCCCCCTATTATGTGGCAACAACTTTAAGGACGGTGTGACCAAGTCACTTGATGGTGTGGCTGGGTACATATAATGGGCTACATGGGGTGGTCTACAATGCTTGCAAAATAATTCTATACTGTGTTCCTTTCCTTAGAACCAACCAGGTCAGCCGACCCGACATCTCCTCCACCATAATAGCCTTCTTGTGGTATCGATCTCGTTTTCTGTGACGATCCCAGGCTTGCCTCCTCATCCGCAGCAGGTGCGCGTTCTTCTTCCCCTTCGCCCCTCCATGCGAGCCTGTGATGTAGCCACAAAGAGACCCAGGTTAAAGCCAATAGCACCGGGACCTCTACGAGTGGACCGATGGTGGCCGCCAGAGCCTGGTCAGAGTCGACGCCGTAAACGGCAACGCAGACGGCGATCGACAACTCAAAATTGTTGGAACCGGCAGTGAATGCCTGCACGACAGCAATCTTGTACCCAAACGCTTTGCCACCTCGCTTTTTGTTCCACCAGTAGACACCCATGAACGTGCCGGTCCACATAATGCTGAAGTATAGGATCATGGGCACGAATACCCTGAATACAGGACCGATGTTGTGGAGGATGTGTTTGGCTTGTTCGGCGAAGATAACGATAATCGTATAGAGGAGGCCAATAAGAGCGAGGGGCGAAAAGACTGGCAAAAATTTGCGTTCGAAGAATTGACGGCCACAGGTGAACATGACGAGATATCGAGTGACAATGCCAGCGGCGAGAGGGATTCCCAGATAGATGAGCACTGCAATCGCGACGGGACCATATTCAAGTTCGATCCCCTGTGCGTCATTCTCAAATCCTCCGATCTTGTTGATGAAAAGAACCGAGTATGGAGAGTAGAGGGCGATCTGAAGGACGGAATTGATGATGACAAGGATAGCACAATAGTCGGGGTCTCCTCCCGCCAATTGGTTCCATATCATGACCATGGCGATGCATCTAGCGAGGCCGACCATGATGACGCCGGTTCGATAAGTCGGCAAATCGGGGAGGGTGGCATAAGCGACTCCTAGCATGACGAGAGGCCCGATAATCCAGTTGAGAACAAGAGAAACCCCGATTTGGATGAAGATATCTCTAGTTCGAAAAATCGTTGGCAATCGCTCGTATTGGACTTTCGTTAAAGTGGGCCACATCATCACGAGCAGACCGACCACGATGGGAATAGAGACTCCCTCCCATCTAGCTCCCGAAAACGCCTCCTCGACGCCATTTGCGTAATTGCCGATAAGGACACCGATAATCATGGCGAGAAGTACGAAGAGCGCAAGCATTCGGTCCAGGATCGAAAGGCCCTTGAATAAAGCTGCCGGTGAATTTCCAGTGTTAGCGTCGTAAAGAGGAATTATCCCAAGTTTCAAACTCACAGACTGCGCTTTTGACAGGCCTGCCATCTTCCATCTCTTGCTCAGTCTCTTTACCTCGACCGCTCAACCCATTGCGACATGCTCCCGCTTGCCGATTATCGACATCGGGCCGATTTGGTGTGACCGTTGAGGGCATTGTTTTATCTTGCATCGACGGAGTCGGTATCGCTGGCTGCGAGATTGGCGATCCTGTCATGCTGATCTGGTTGTAACTTTGACTTGACCGGATAGAAACAGTAGTTTTTGCTTGCTGCAAAACATTTCTTGAGCTTTCCATAAACCTGTGATGAAGGGATATCTGGTCTGTTTTTATATTCAAGCCGATGATGCAGGGACATCTGTGTTTCGACCTTTTTTTCTCCAGGCTCATAGTGGACCTCATACCGATTCCAAAGCCGAAAATGAAATTCAGATCTAATTTGAAATTCAATTTGAAATTCAATTTGATATTCGAACGCGGTTTCCCCCCGCCGCCGCCCCCGCCGCCCCCACCCTCTCCTCTGCCTAACTCCATCTGTCCTAGGGATTGTATCGTGTGCCCGATTCACTAGGCAGACCCCGCTAAAAAGTTCTCCTGGCCGACTGAACCGAATTTGCTGATCATGTGGCTCCGTCACGCCTCATCAAATTCGTTCCGTAATCGAATCCTGATTGCCCCCGGGCAAATTCATCTCAAACTGAGGTAAGGGGCAGCCTCGCCCCGCAAGACATATGGACCATATGTGTGCCGCGGCCTTGGTCTCTGTTGCATGTGCCAAAACCAGAAAAGAACTTACCGCACGCATACTGTCGCTTCCCTGACCTTCTCTGTCTTACACCGGAAAAATCCTTGCTAAGCGACTCGGTAGCATTGTGGAGGAGGGATTGCTGCTACCAGGCTTGGGCGAGATAGACCTTCGAGAAAGAGCGATGTGGTAGAGGAATAAGCAGACGCCTGCGAGGGATTTTGGTGCGGAACAGCACTCCACGATCTAGATCTCCAGAGTCGGGTCCATATGATCCTAATCGGAGATAATAGAAGCTGATGCACAGTGTGTCCTCGAAAAGAAAACGACGGTCGCATCGTCGGTAACCTCGTCCTTGACAGGTTGACTTGTGCTACCGGCATGGAGCAGGGGAAAATTCAACATGCGCTGTCCGATGGTGTAAAAGCTCGTCATGCAATAACTCGAAAGATCTGTGCCGACATGACATTCAATTGTCGCTGCCACCTGCTCCAATGGCAACGGCGTCGGTATTGTCTGCACATTACCGTTATGAACGTCTTTGGCCGACCAGTGAACGCTATCTCCGATAGAAGCTGCGCGATATGGTGGTTGATACAAGCAACAATCGGAAAGACGCTTAGGATTGTCCACTGACTGCATCTTGCACATTCAGCCGAATTTCATAGGTACTGGATCATGCAACAAGTAATGAGTCTCGCAGTGATGCATTCCGTCCTTACTGACATCTGCACCAGGGATGACATTATCCAGATTTAAGTTCTTTGCACGTATCCGCAACCTGGTGTCTTATCACCTCCGCAATTCAAGAGCTCCAGAGAACAGATTCTGGATTCGATTCGCGTGTCACCTGCGGTTTCGATCTCGAAAGAGCTATCGAAGATTGTCATCTCAGTGGACACAAGGGCTACACCAACCCCTCGTGTTTTCGCCCCCCCTTTTTCGCTAAATGTGGGGCGATGAATGACCTTGACCTATTATTAGATATGGAATAGGTACTTGGACGACCGGAGCATGGTTGCGTACTCAAAGCTTGCACCAACAGACCTCAACGGTTCGCAGTTTCCGCTGGTATGTGTGTTCCTTCTTTGAGAATCTATTTTCGTCCAGCGAACCACCAGTCAAGAACCGAACATCCAAGCTGCTGCATCGCAGAGGTAGCCCTTGTCTTCAGTAAATGGATATTCGACCTCTATACTGACTGACCTGATATCCTTTGGATGATCTCACCAGTCGCGATACTGCTGAGTCAAGACCGGGTGTATCATCAGGAGATCACTCGGCGACGTCGTACTATGGTGGCAAGATCCCTATCAATCCGCGTCATGATGCAGCGACCAACCAGCCGCATCCCATGTCGGCTCGTAATGACGTGTCTAAGTCGAGCACGACGAACTTGCGCTCCAACCATTTTTATCCGGGGCCCGCGCATCTTTGACGAGTAGGGCGGTAGAGGGGAGAAAAGGGGGGGGGGGTCAAAAAAGTTAGATTGAGGCGACAGCGACTGTGATCAACGATCAACGATTGAGGGTGAAAAAAGCATTGAATTTCGAATATCGATAGGACTAAGGTTACAAAAGAAGCACCTTCCACCACCTTGATACCCAAACAACAAAGTAGAGAGCTGTACATCCGCTCTTAGAAGTCATTACCAGGATATCGTTTGCACAAGATTAACCCTCACCCATCCGTAAAAGCGAAATTTTACAATCATGGCTACCACCGCCCAGAAGATCAAGGCCGTCGAGGATGAGATGGCAATGACGCAGAAGAACAAGGCTACCTCGTACCATTTGGGACAATTGAAAGCCAAGCTGGCGAAATTGAGGCGAGAATTGATCGAGCCCAAGGTCGCTGGAGGAAGTGGACCCGGTATTGGATTCGATGTGGCTAGGACAGGTATTGCGTCTGTTGGCTTCGTTGGATTCCCCTCGGTGGGAAAATCTACCCTCATGTGAGTGCATTGTTCTTTCAGGCTCTGCGGTCTTCAGCTGTTTTTCAATCAAACCAAGAGACAAGCGCTTATCGTCTCTTTTGATCTTCTCTACCTCTTCCTCCTGTCTACCTGTTTCTTCTTGACCGACCAACAGGTCTAAACTCACCGGTACTGAGTCTCTGCAAGCCGCATACGAATTCACGACGCTGACGACGGTTCCCGGTACTTTGACTTGCAACGGGGCTCGAATTCAGATTCTTGATTTACCAGGTATTATCGAAGGTGCGAAGGACGGTAAAGGTCGTGGTAAACAGGTCATCGCTGTAGCCCGAACCTGTAACTTGATCTTCATCGTCCTGGACGTTCTTAAACCGCTCAATGACCTCAAGATCATCATGAACGAGTTGGAAGGTTTCGGTATCCGGTTGAACAAGGAACCTCCCAAGATCACCGTCAAGAAGAAGGAGAAGGGTGGTATCGCGATTACCAACACCGTGCCGTTAACCAACATGGACACTGAAGAGATTCGAGCTGTTCTGTCCGAATACCGATTGTCAAGTGCAAGTGTATCGATTCATCAACCTGATGCGACTTTGGAGGATTTGATCGACGTGATTGAAGGCAACCGAGTTTATGTCCCTGCCATCTTCGTTCTTAACAAGATCGATGCCATCTCCATCGAAGAGCTTGATCTTTTGTACAAGATCCCCAAGTCGGTTCCCATTTCCTCCCGACTCTGGCTGAACATTGACGAGCTCCTAGAGAAGATGTGGCAAGAGCTGAACCTGGTCAGAATTTACACGAGGCCGCGAGGCAGACAGCCTGATTACTCGGCACCCGTCGTTCTGAAGCGAGATCACTGTACTGTGGAAGATTTCTGTAACGCCATTCACAAGGAGATCGCCAAACAGTTCAAGAGTGCGGTCGTCTGGGGTACATCCGCAAAACACTCCAGGGGTCAGAAAGTTGGGTTGGATCATGTGCTTGAGGACGAGGACGTCATATGTATCTACAAGAAGTAAATGGGGATGCTTGTATTATATGTGTATGATCTAGAAAATTTTTAACTCATACGCTTGATGGAGCCAAGTACATAGGTATCCCGTAATGTACCGGGGCTGCTCCCGTCAGGTACTTGAGTTTACAAACACTTCTGGACTTGGCTAATGCCTCCATGGTCGAAAGCGGTTCCTTCAACACCGATTGACCTTCACCAGATCCACATAACCCTGTGTGCTCAAACACCGAAGTCGTCAACTTGTCGATATCCTTATCGGTTACATCCCATAAGTTGCCCATCCATGAAGGACTTCCAGCCAACATGTAATTGAAAGGCGTTCCAATGGGGTCTAAGTCGCCCATATCCTTGAGGACGCCCGACGAACACCCCCATAACATCATGGTGGCACAACGATCAAGGCTGCGGATTTTCTGGGTGCGGATGAATTGTTCCATGCCGCCGTGGCCGAAATAACTGAGGGTCGGGGCATCAAGGGATGAGTACGGGTATCTTTATATACATCAGCGGCAGCAATGAATCACTTACAGAACAAGATCGTTAGCCTGGAAGGCAGATGCCAACTCCATCTCTGTCGGCTCCCTGCCAATTATACCTGTCCAACCTCGTTCTTCGCTCATGCGCTTCAGCCAAGGTTCGAATCGGTCCTGAGTGTTGACCAAGTCCAAGCTCGGGTTGAGGATGTAGAAGACCCTGTTAGAATCAGAAAGCCTTGTCTGCATTGTGGACATGCCTTCTAGCCGGTCGAAAAGGAAAGGCATTGATGGGATTCGGCTAACTGATCGACCGCGCAAGATAGGCATCGACTCCCATGGGATCTCTTGGGCCTTACGGTCTAAGACAAGGAATAGCTGTTCTTCTGAAGATGCCGCTGGTGCAGCGCGCTGGCTGGCTTCAAAGTTTTGTAGGGCAGTCTGGACGTCAAGGGACAGCTTCGCGAAAGAAATCAAATGAGGTCAGACACCGACGAGGAGCACATGTGCACAGTTCCAAGAGATGGAGCTTACCTGGTCTATATCGACTTCCGCGATGGCCACCGGTTGGCCATTGAATTGATGTAGATCCAGAATGAAGTAGACAAGATCTTCGAGCTCTTGCTCCACAGACCTCGAGGACAAGGTCGAAAAGCAGTCAAAGATGCTGGGATCCAGCCGAATGTGACCATTCTTGTTCTGAATCGACGATAAACCGCGACGAAAGGCTGTATCAAGAGAACGCCTGAAATTGGCTGATGATTCAGGGTCGTTGTGCGAGAGTTGATTGAATATGGTCTGCAGCAAGCCAAACATCAGCGAAAATCATCATGCAAGCAAACCTGGGACGTACCTTGAAAGCCCCCAACCAACAGAATTCGATGTTTCTCAATAGCTCCTCCATCCTCTTATCGAGGGCCTTTCGTTCCTGCCACCATTCCACTATGGCACCTCGGTCCGAGCTATCTACGTTTTTAGCATTCTTGGCGCTGTTGTCGCTGGACTCGATAATGCTTCGCAACTCATCGATTGCGTCCTGCAAGGTGAATGACTCATCCTCGTCTTCTCTCTTGCCCTGTCGATCAATAGGCAAACAGAAGATAATAGGGTCTCGATCTCGCTGATGCCGAGAGATGAATAGGGTGTTGAGGTCTTCGGAGAAATTCATGTGAATAATGACCCAGTTGGAAGGGGCAGTTGACATGTCTGGGACTTCAGACCTCTTGTGACGATTAGCGTGGCGCTGGAACATGGCCGTCTCCTTTGCATCCACCTCCACAGTGTCGTCAAAGTTCGGCCAGATCGTCAAATCTTCTTGCGGATCACGCTTTCGACTTTGCAAGGAATCTAACAGCTCTCGACTCAGAGTGATCGCACAGGCCCGGTCTAGAAGCGCCGCAGTTCCAACAGTGTTCCCAAGTGAGTCCTTGCCCATGCATGCTTGGTAGGCGCGCAACATAGCTGATGCAACGGTGGCGAACCGTACATCGTCGACTGGGCCTGAATTAGCTTGCACGTTGAGATAGCGCTGGAACGCAGACTTCGCCGAATCCAGCGATTCGACCATGTCGGTCCGAGAAGTCTTGACAATTTCGTCTAAATTGTTCATGCAGCCGACGGGTAAGGATATTGTCGAATCCATTAACGAGTTGAGGAAAAGATCATTCCTGAACATTCTGAGGGTCTGTGCCAAGGTGATGGAGCCGAACAGGTGCTGCTGTGTAGCCAATAGCTTTGTCGAAGACGCTAGTTGTGCGGCTTCTTGTTGGAGTTGATTGAAATCAAGAGTAGCATCCTCTACCGAACGACAGGCCCGTAGCTTTTCCCGCAAAATGCTTGCGGTAGTGTCTTCTTTCAGGCCTTGTCGAGCCAAAAACTGAGGTCGGGGACTGGCATGAGACAGACGCGATGACGAGAGGTCTTCCACCTCGGATAACTCTTTTTCGAGCCGAGCCATGACATCTTTAAGCCTTTGCAGAGTCTCCGAAGCTTCAAGATCCGCACCGCGCTGTAGCTCGATTCCATGGCGGATTCGATCACAATCCAATGTGTCCTTGTCCAAGATGTTGCCTAAAACCGCGACTGCGCGATCCACGGCCTCCATGGCCTTGTCATATTGACCGGTCAACCTGTAAAGTTGTGCAGAACTATACTCAGCGCGACAAAGATATCTAGCACTACCGAGTGCTGTGGCGAGCTTTTTGGCCTGTACGATGAAAGACTCGGCCTCTTTGGCGGATCCTCGGTCTAGAGTGGTCCGAGCCAGAAGAAAGGTGGTCTCCAAAGCACTTGAGGTGATACGGAGGCTGAGTTCAGGGATTCGGGAGCGCGGGCGGACTATTTTTGACATATCCGTGGACGCCTCTCCGGTCGAAGTACTGTGAAACTCAAAGACCTCGGTAGGTGGTGTAGGGTTAGGCTTATAAGCAATCCTGGCAATCGTGTCCGTCGCCCGATTGAGAAGCCGAAAGCAAGCCGATATTGACCCATACGCGCCTACCGCGTTGTCTTCTGACAAGCAAATCTCGGCTGCCAATAAGTGAGCTGAAGCCGAGTTATAAAGCTTGAGGGCATGTCGATGTATCTTGGCTGTTGAAGAGAGAGGTTTCAGATCGTCCATCGTTGCTAACACCATTTGGGCATGTTTGTAGACCTCCAGTCCCTTTTGCTTATTGCCGAGCTCTGCCAAAGCGCGTGCATGGCACAGATCGAACTCGATTTGCTCCTGCTCGGAAAGGGGATCGGTCGTGGGCTGTGCTTGCGAAAGGATTTTGAGGGCTTGGTTAACCTGGCCCAACCTTAGATATTCCGTTGCCAACCTTGTTGACGTGACCGCAGATTCGGTTGTCATTGGTGGATCAAGCCTTTGAAGCTTGCGAAGTAACCGTAAGCATCTGATGCCATCCAAGCTACTGCTCGTAATGCTCAGCATAGCAGAAAAGTGACTAAGACGCTCGCAAAGCCGTTGTCGATTGTCGAAGACGACTCCGCGGGCGACAGCCTTGTTCTTCGAAGTAGATGACGCGAATGATTTCACCAGGGATGCTAATTGATCTTGCACTCCTTGCGATAGAACAGAAAACAGTTCGGAGGAACAAGCCAGGGGGCGGTAGTATGCTCGGGTCGCTCTTGACATCTTGATTGACAGAGAATACTGCTGACGATAGACCGCGAGCCTATCATCATGGCCAAATTCGAGCCTTTCGGACAGCTCAGTTGCGTCCTGTATCCATTCAATTGCTTGGTCGTCGAAAATGCCAGTGCTGACATTGAGCTCGGACAGCCTCGCCAAGACTCGTAGACGCCTGATTGGGAACTGGTCAGAGATGTAGAACTTGAGCAAATGCTGGAGGATTCTGCCCATAAGTTCGGCAACCTCGTTGCGGTACTCTGCTGACTGCATGAACTCCACCGCGTATTCCATCGCGATGGCGATATACTCGTCCATCTCGTTGTCTAGGATGGCTTCAAAGGTTTTGAGCTGATACAGAAAGAGGGTTGACTCATTCTGTAGCAGAGACGCCATTCGGACGACAGCAGTACCTATGGATGAGGGACTTGAGAATATAGCCGAGGCCGGCTTGGAACCGCATTGCCGCCGGACTGCGTCGATGTGATCTCCTGTAAACGCAGTCAGACTTGACATATAGGCCTGAAGAGCTTCGGTCTTCTCGCCCTTCTTAAGGTGACAAGCTGCAAGCAGCTCCCAACGCTTGGGAAGCTGCTCTTCCAGACCGACCCAGAGTTCTTCAGTTTCCGCGTTGGCCGGACGGTGCCTCAAAGCCTCTCGACCGGAATGGGCGCTCGATTTGACGAAGGGCAGCGCCGGAACGGCGAAATTGTTCCTGAAGAGGGCCGCTCCGGAGTTGTACCATGCAGCAGCAATACAACGACTTCTTTCGGCAGAGTCAGGATCCGCTGCCGGGAACAGGTCTCCGATGGCAACAGCCCGGAGTAGGAGTTTCTCGGCCGCTTCGTGAGAAGCAAAATCGCCAGGTTTGAGGGATATGCGAACAACATTCAGAGCCGAGTCGATGACAATCGTAGTGAGGTCGCTGGCCGATGACACACCTAGAGAACTCTTAATGATCGATTCGCATGCTATCATCCAGCCATCCAGCCATTCACGAGCTGTGGCATCGTTTGTGTCCCGAAGGCTTTGCAGCATCCTGCTTCGAAGTCGTTCCCATTCTCTGATGAGCTTGCGAAGCACTTCATCCAATTGTGATGCTTCCGCAGTGGTTATTGATCCGACTAAAGCTTGCATACACTCGAGATCTCTGGCAACGAGCATTCGTATATCTTGCTTCCCGATGAGCAGTTGGAGCTTGATGGCGTTGGCAAGAACCATTGAGCAGTTTTCAGCGGCATTTAATGTCTGGATGTTGAGCTTCTCGACATCCTGAGTTAGTTGGGCCACTGATGATGACGGTTGGAAGGCTAATGCCTTTTCCACAACCGCAATATCTTCCATCTTTCGGCCCAAGCTCATCCAAAAGTCCAGCAAGTCGGTCCATTCTTTCCCGTCAAAAGGGCTGGGAGACATCTCCCTCGACTTCACACCCTCCAAAACATGTTCTAATATCTCAGCAGCTTGAGGTATATTCTGGTTGGAAACGGCGATGAGCCGACTGAGAGATCTTTGGGCATGACTCCACATCACTGCAGGAGTGATGATAGATTTTGGTCCGAGGCAGATGGAGCTGAGATGCACTCGGAAGTGCACGTATGTCGCGTCAGTGATTGGTACGAGCTTGACGTCTTCGAGCTTGATCATTCGGGCGTAGAGATTGCTGCAGTATTGTATGACGGTTGCAGGGTCTACATCGAGATCGAATGGAAATGCAGCATTATGCGCAGGAGACAGGATGAGTTGCAAAGTCGGTAGAAGGAGTTCAAGGTCTCCTTCTTCTTGAACAGAAGACATCCACGCAATCCAAGAGGTCATTAGATTAGCGAAAACGACCGAGTTTGACTCGAGCAACGTGGGAAACCCCGGAAGCGACAGAAGCTGGACCCATCGGGTCAGCTCGGACTTGCGAGTCGCTGCTGCCTTGCTAGCCGGTCTCGTTGGCTTGGGTTCAGGCTCCAGTCCGCAGAGACTGAGAATACTGCTGCGATTTTGTTCGATTATGACGAGGGTTTGTCGAAACTGAGAGAAGAAGCATTCCGTCAGTATCGTAGCAGGTGTCTTCGCCGGATTTCCGTGACTCACCATTCCCAGAGCCAGCATCTTACTAAGCACCCCGTTCCTCGTCTTCTCCAATGCAAGCTTCTGCCCTTCTTTTTTGCCATTTGGTAGATCTGCAAGCTCATTAAATGCCTTCATGCACTCTTTGATCAAGCTGACGACCTTTTCATCGGTCCATTCCCCGTCTGCTGGCTTCTTTGCCGTCCTCGAAGCGCGTGACGTCGTAGGATCAGCCGGACGATATCGATACCCAGAATTCTGAGCAGATGAAAGGGATTTTAGAGTTTCGTTGATGGTTGTTTTGGCTTCATTTGATCGCTGAGTCGTGGACTTGGATGGTACTGATCTGGTTACGGCTTGTTCTGAGGTCGCCGCCTTCAATTTGGAGCTCTCTGAGGCCCTAGAGGCCACTCTTGACGAGGTTGATGAGGTTTCTCCATTTTTGTCAGAGTCTCCAATAGCCGTCTTTCTTCGGGTTGTTGATGGCGCGGAATTAGAAGTCGGTGTCCGTGATCGTGTTATTGATGTTGGAGTCGTCCGACTCCTTGACGTCGGCGTGGGCCTTGATGGAGCGGACTCCCCCTTTTCAAGCACATCAGTACCTACAGCTCCATTTCTAGCATCTTCCAGGGTAAGATCAATCACATCTGACGTCTTGGCCGTTGATCTGCTCCTTGAGGTCGTTCGCGAAGTTGCGGTTGAGGTTGTTGTTGCCGAAGAGATGGTCCGGGTCGCTGCCGGTGTCCGTGTGGTTCTGGGTGTCCGGGTAGCCATTTTTGAGCTCAGAATGGTCGATCTAAGACTTCGGGAGAGATAATACCGATGTACTAGTCCTATCTTCGGTCAGCACTTTCATTTATCTGTGTTATGTTTCAAGGTTGACTGACGCTCATGTAATCTGAGCGCTGTACACAACCTCGCGTCGCTTAGAATCTCGAAAAGGCAGAGCGACCGACTGGCCAAACGGACGCGACCATTTTTCCCCCTTGAACACTCTGTTTACTTTGTCGTCTCCAAGTAGGTGGGGGAGGGGGAGGGGGCGGGGGCGGTCGGCAAAGACGAAGTCTTTTTCAAATTCTGACGGATTCGCAAGAAAGTCATCTGGATGTGGTCGATTTAGCACCTGGTGCTTCACCAATAGTACTATGTGCTGTCCTTATGGTTTGGAATAAAGGAGAAAGAGGGACATGACATGCATAGAGTGATAATCTTACCTGTTGTCATGGACTGCGCAGGGGAGGGGTCCGAGAAAGGGGAGGGAGGTCATGAGTAAGAATCGGAGACCATTAAAATAATTACAAAGCTAACAAGGATCATGTAGCATTGCTAGCAGACATGGCCGTCCGTTATATGGCGGGGCAACAAGCCCCGTAATGGTGATAGCGGCTGAACGGGCAGAATTGTTGCAGCAAGGACACCGGAAAAGGACATCCCTTAGGGATCCTTTTATGTGGGTGGGTCCGAAGTATCGTCAAATGCGAAAAACATGGAGGGAAGAAATAAAGAGAGGATGTTCGGGTCCTACTGGGCGGGACCGAACGAGAAACCACCCTGAGGTGCGGCTTGTTCGGCGTTGAAAGCGTATTGGCCGGACGCATCGACCGTCGGCGCACTCTCTCCCTCAGCCTCTTCCTCCTCGTCCTCGGGGAAGTACTTGTCCATGATGAAGAAACATTTCTTGTAGATGTCCAAGTTTTCGTGATGTTGCAGGTTGTGAATGGCGACCATACCTCCGGCTTCTTCAATGAACACCGCGTACTGGTTGACCTCGGTTCGACCCATCTCTTTGTCCATCTCTCCGATCTTGAGGATGTTGTCGAGACCGTCAAGGGCGACCTGGATGATCTTGTTGTCCATGGATTTAAGCAGATCGCACAACGGCTTGATCACACCTTGCGAAACCATGTACCTGATCTGAGGAGGATCTTGCAGCGCACCAGAGGTCGCGTTTGAGATCGCCCAGCAAGCTTCTTTCTTCGTCTTGAAGTCGGCATGCTGGAGGATGTTAATGAGAGGAGGGAAGATGTTGGCGTCGATGACAGCCTGGATCTGGTATGGGCTTCCGGCAGTGATGTTGGAAATTGTCCAGCAGGCCTCCTTCCTGATACCTTCTTTAGGAGACGAGAGAAGGGAGAGAAGGGCAGGAAGAGCACCAGAGGCGATGACCACTTGAGTCTGGAGGTCATCACCGGTGACGATGTTACCAACTGATCGAAGGGCAGGGGTTTGAACAGAGGTGGAAGGGTGCATGAGGAGGTCGACAAGGCGTCGGCAAACGCCGGATTCGATGACTGCCTGGATCTTGTCGTTGGATCCGTCGGAGAGGTAGGAGATTGCCCAGCAGGCGTCGATGAGAACCTCGTCATCGAGAGAGTAGATGAGCTTGGTGAGGACTGTAAGAGCCGGGGAGATCAATTCCCATTCTGGCTGAGGGTTCTTGCCTCGACAGAAGTTGGAAAGAGTCCATGTCGCATTCCTCAACATCGACAACTTGTGGTTCTCGTTGAGCAAAGCCAAAAGAGGAGGAAGTGCACCTTGGCTGAGGCAGTAGTCTCGACATCGGGGAGAATCACCAGCAATGTTACCCAATGCCCAGACGGCCTGCTCCCTCACGTCCGCAACATTCGACCCAAGGAGGGCGATAAAGTGCGGGACGGCACCTGCGTTGATGACGACCTGGGTGTGTTCGGATGTTCCTGACGCAATGTTGGTCAACGCCCAAGCGGCCTCAAACTGGAGGATGCTGTTGTCACTGCTGAGGAATTCGACGAATCGGTTAACGACACCACACTCAATCACCCGGTCAATCGGAGGGTTCTTTTCCTTGGAAAGCAATTTTCGGAACTTGATGGTGGCGTCCACTTGCACTTCAACATCGTCACCAAACACGGCCTGAATCATCTGCGGGAGTTGGTCTTGCAGACCGGCTGTTGCAGCTTCATCATCGCTTCCTGCATCCGAGTCATCGGCAACAAAGTTTCTTCGCTTGGCCACAGATTCTTCTCGCTGTTGAGAGGGGGCAGGTAAGAGAATGAACCGACGAGTTCGAGAACGTGGATGTCAGCAAATCGCGAAATCTAGCTGACCATGACCTAGTGTCTGAAAACTAACCTTTTGCTTTCGGATCTCGACCTGTGCCTCTTCTCTTCGCTTTCGAAGCTGTTGACATCATGTACAATCAAGGTCAGTATCGTCAAGTTACGGGTATCAGGTTGTTCCTTCCTCGAAGTCGGGACAATCGAGGAATGCCAAGAGCAGATGTCTTATAGATGAGAAACGAGAATGGGAAGACTTACATCGGCAGCATTGTACTGGTTCTTCTGCTTGTAGTTTGCTCTTCGGAGCTCCATGTTTCGGTCGGCCATTTTGAAGAGAGAAGAAAAGGAAGAGAAAAAGATCGACTCGTCGCTTTGTTTATCTTTTGCTAAATTGTTGCTGTTATGAATCCCCTGGAACGTTGATAAATCCGTTCGAAGTTTCCTTGATTTATAGAGTCAAGAGTTCCTGAATGCGGATGAGCTTGATATTGGTTGGCGACTTTATCGTGCTCAACGCGTGATCTGATGATGTAAAAGAAAGTAAGGGTGATGTTGTTGGACCGTAATATCATACATGTTTAGGGATTAAGAAGTCAACAGGAGTCAAAATCGACTGCCTCATCGACAAGAGCAAGCGGTCTACACAATGACAGCATGACTCAAAGGATGCGGACTGCGACAAGAGAATATCGAGAGGGGGCTTCCTGTCTGATCATGGGGATGATGTGAGGATCGGCAAGTATGATGGCGACCAGAGGCGGTTGGGGGGGGGGGGGGAAGGGTGGGGAGGGAGGTACAAGGAGGAGGGGAAGGAAGATGAGGAATCCACTTCTCTCATCCCACGCCTGTCTCTAC
>JANGFI010001558.1:0-19242 GCA_025758705.1 Goffeauzyma gilvescens
TCTCCCCTCTCCCCTCTCCCCGCTCCCCGCTCCCCCGCGCCGAGGCGCCCTCCACGACGACGACTACGCCTCTCTCCCCTTTCAGCTTTGGTGAGGTGAGGACGTCGGGGGGCCAATCAACAATGGCTGCGACTTCACACTCACTCTCCCCTTGGGTGTCCAGAATCGATTCAATCGTCGACGCGATAGTGAATCATCCTCCTGTTCAGATCTACAGGCTAACACACTTGAAGATCGATTCTGTCAATCCCTCCGAATCCTCATTCACCGCACTGAGGGATCATTGATACTTGAAGAGAGACGTTTTTTTTCTTTCTTTTTTCTTTCGATTGCGCTATCCTTACCCTTTTCTTGAGGTCAAAGTCTGAGCACTTTCACACACAAGAAAAATTGAGAGGAGGCAAAAATAACTATACATATCATACGATCACAAAAACCCCGCATCACACTTTTGTTCCTCCCCAGTAAACTTTGACAACCTTCAAATCCTCTCCTCTTCTCTCTTCAATCAATCCCTTTCTCCTTCAACATGTCCAATCCTTCCGCGGGGATCTCCTCGGGCGCCTATCCTCAACTGAACAACCTCTACCCCGCCGTTGACGGTTCCTCTTCCCTTCCTCCTCTTCCTTCATCATCTTCCTCCACTCCTGGATCCGGTAGCAGTGGTCGACCCTCTACTGGACCTGGATCCGGCTTCCCTGCTCGTCCTCCATCTGCAACGAGCGGTGTCCCTGGTCTTGGTGGAAATGCAGGAAACGGAGGTGCGAACCCGTATGGAATGAATGGGATTGCAGGTTCGTCATCGGCTTATGGAAGCGCGAATGGGTCAGCGGGTGGTGCGGGTGGTGGATTTGGGTTGAGTGGGAACACATCGGGTGGAGAGAAGAATATGGTGGATATGATTAGGGATAATCAGGGGAAATGGTCGAGAGCGTGAGTGTTACCCAACTCCCCTCGGTCGATTTTAGAATTCTGAGGCAGTACCAAAAAAAACAGAGAGAAGGAAAAGTCGCTGACATCCCATCCCACCACACTACACCTTCACTCACTCACCCCTCTCCTTACTCCGGGTCAATTTTCTCACCTTTTCGCAGCTACCGAACCCTCTTAGACCGTTCTACTCCTCTCACCGTTCAACGATGGCTTTTCACCGCATCCATAATTTTCCTATTCTCTATCGTCGTCGTCCTCCGTCAAGGATGGTACATCGTCTGCTACGCTCTCGCGATCTACCTCCTCAACCTCTTCCTCGCATTCTTGCAGCCCAAATTCGATCCGTCATTGCAGTCTGATCTCGCGGCGGACGATGTGGAAGAAGGTGCTCCGGGTTTGCCGGGTGGATCAGAGACGAGAAGGGCTAGTAAGAATGGGTTTAGTGGACTGTTGAGTGGTTTCCAACCGGATTCGGAGGAAGAATTTAGACCGTTTATCAGGCGATTGCCGGGTGAGTTCACCGTATTCAAAAACAACATTCTCATTCCATTCTCTCCGCCTGTTTTCCCCGTTTCCAAGCTTAAACAACCCCCCGACTGACCATTAAACCCCACCCCCCCCTCTTCCCTTACCTCTTGTAGAGTTCAAATTCTGGCTCTCAGCCACCAAGGCCTCTCTCATCGCTCTCCTCTCTACCATAACCCGTGCAACCGACATTCCCGTCTATTGGCCCATCTTGCTCGTCTACTTCTTCATCCTCTTTGGATTGACCATGAGGCGCCAAATACAGCACATGATCAAGTACAAGTACTTGCCGTTCGATATGGGTAGGAAGGCGACCTACGGACGGAAGAAGTAAAGGAAGGACGGAAGGAAGAAACCGCGGATTGCGGGTGGAAGGAAGGCCCCCACGCTGCTCTCCCTCAAAGGCAGATCAAGGGGAGAAATATAGGATTGGCAGAATGAAGTTTATAGATAGTGCTATCCATGCTGGTCGCGATGAATTTTTGGATCACCATTACGAGCACAGGTACCGTTTTAGGGGTTTAAGTTCGAACACAATGCTTTTATGACTATATGGAGATGTGCAAACGGACTTTCCCTTGCTTCCCTTGCTTACGCCCTCAGTGGTCAACTCTACATAGCATTCGGCCCCGTCATATATGGCGGGGGCGGTGGGGGTCCTTGTTGCATTCCACCCATATACGCCTGTTGTTGCTGTTGCTGCTGCTGCTGTTGATGTTGCTGTCCCTGACCTCCTTGTTGGCCGTATCCTCCCACTGGCATTCCCATCGGTCTTTGCATGCCCATTGGCAGCGGCGGTTGCATCTGCATCCCCATCCCCATCCCCATTGGCATCTGCATCCCCATTCCCACAGGTGGTTGCATCCCCATTCCCATCGGTGGTTGCATCCCCATTTGACCATGAGGGAATCCCATAGGTGGTGGAGGGACGAATCCATTGGGTGGCATTCCTTGTTGCTGTTGTTGTTGTAGGTGATGAGTGGGGAAACCTTGAGGAGGGAAAGACGGAGGAGGTGCAGGATATCCTTGATTTTGGCCTTGGCCTTGAGAAGGTTGATATACTGGGATTCCCGGAGGAGGTTGAGCCATCCCGAACCCTCCTGGACCTCCACCGGGAGCTCCAAGAGACTGCGGTTGTTGCGGTGGTGCAAGTGCGCCCGCGAATTGACCTTGATACCCGTTCGCCCCAGTCCCGACGCTCGGCAACAACGCATGTTTCTTTGCCTGTGCAGCCAGCATCCTCTCAGCCTCAGTTCCATGTCTTTCCCCTTTACCATCTTTCTTGAATGCGTACTGGACGTTGATCGGCTTGTTCATTAGGTATTGACCGTTCATCGCTTCGATTGCAGCATCCGAACTCTCAAAGTCGTTGTATTGCACGAAACCATAACCCTTCGAATCACCCGTTTGAGGGTCTCGTGCGATCTAAATGAAGAAAAGAGGAGGAGGAAGGGAACGTGGCGATTGAGGTTTCGAGGTGGGAGGAGTCAGCATTACCTCTTTGGTCAACGAGCAGGAGCAGGAGGGCTTTGGGGACTCACCTTGACTGTTTGTGCGATCTGCCCGAACGCTGAAAAGGTCGAGTACAACAGGGTCTCATCCACCATTGGATCCAGATTGCCAATGAACAGGTTGGCACCAACGTCGAGCTGTTTTCGATCGTACGAGGCCTAGAATGATATGAGACGCAAAAGCAGAATACATCACGGGTTCGTTTGTGACATATCAAAATCGAATGAAGAGGTGTCAGTTCACGTTCCAGCACGAAAGGGGTTTTTATGTTCACGACAAGAAATATAATGCTTAGTATCCAACGCGACTCACCTTGTTCACCCTGATTGGTTTCCCAAATAATTTGATCTGATTCATGATCTTGCATGCGTAATCAGCGTCTTCTTCTGTTTGAAACTCGCAGAAACCGAATCCTTGATGTGTTTGAGATACCCTATCTTTGGGAAGGTGAACGTTAACGACAGGGCCGGCTTGGCTGATGACAAGGATGAGGATGGCGAGAGTCAGTGATCAGAAAGCAAAGCAGGTTAGAATGATGAGGAAGGGGGGGGGGGATTCGAAAGCGTGAAGGAAATACTTGTGGAGATTTGAGAAGATGGTATGTGCAGTAACCGTACACGGAGTATAGACACACATCTCGTAGTCAATGTAAAACAAGTCTTTACTCACAGCATCAACTCCCAAATCATTGGATCTGTACATTTCTCATCTAAATTTCCGAGGTATACCGTCGCCTCCTGATTACGGTCCTGATCTTGAGGTCTGGAAGCCATGATGAAGACGGAAGGTGGAGATTGACGAGTCGAAACAAGGGAGGACGGTCTTCGGCGAGAAGAGAGCGTCGAATTGGATTTGAGAGCAACTTCCAGAATTGTTGGCTTGGAGTCTACGCGATGGTCTCATTAAATATGATTGATTGTGTCTTGTCATGATCTGCATGATGTTATGTGATCAAGGCGGCTGACGAAGACGATGGAATCACCGTCACTGCCCACCGCCCAACTCTTGATCAACAGATGCGGGGAGCGCGAGGATCATGCACGTGACGCGCGTCTAAGATCCCCCCCCCTAATATCGCAGGGCAGGAGATGTTTCAGACCAAGGCGGAGGTCGAGTTTGATCCCTCTCACATATTTTATTCGTGTTTGGGATGAGAAACAGGCGAAATCATCATCGAAAGAGAGCAAGTACGAATCACAAGGGATTCTCGAAAACACTGGACTGCCGTCCTTCACTCGACTCCCTCTTTCCGAGTCCTACTTTGGCTTCTCCTCCATTCAATCAAAAAGGGGTCAATCATGCAGGTGAGAACGGTGTAAAGTAGCCCTGTTTCCACGTTAGTATGATATGTATTGACTGACTCTTACATCATTCTTCTGTCCACTCGCTTCATCCTCATCGTCTTTCCTTACCGATCCCCTTGGTACCTCTTCTTTTGCGTCACCTCCCCAGGTCTTGAAACCCCGTGCAGCACTCCTCTCCAACTACGAGGTACTCACCCACTTCCGTACTTTGCATGCCGAGAATACCTCGATCGCAAGCGCAATCTCTTCAGAGCGAGCGCGTCGCGATGCCCAGAAAGCCGACTTTGATCGATACGGGTTCGATAAAGATGGAAAAGTGGACTTGAAGGGAAAAGGAAGGGAAAAAACGGGCATGGATGTGGATATGGAAGCACCGGTGTTGGAGTTAAAGACTCCTGAAGAAGAGGCCAGGGAGAAAGAGATGGCTATTCGAGGATTGGCGGATGAATTGGTGTTTACGACTGAACAGGTGAGTGACTGACCGTACGAGACACGCACGACTGGGGATCGGAATGGACATTCTGTGTTCCTCCTTACATTAGCGTGAAGCTCATCTGGACCATCTATCGTTCTCTTTTTTCTCCTTCTCCCTGGGCTCTCCAACCTATCTCTCTCTGTTAGGTCGTCAAGTACCTCTCAAACCCTTCCCTCGTCCCGACAGTCCGTCAATATTCACACTCAATAGCAAAACTGATCAAACAGCTAACAGACCCTGCAAAAGCCTATGGATTGACCAAGGCCGAGGTGTTGGGATGTGTCAATCTGGGACCAACAAAATTGGTTGAGTTGTTCATGGTGAGTCTTTGGGCCGCTCGTCCTGACCTTCCCGGCTCGTGCGGGCCCAGGTGTTGGTGGTGATTGGCTACGAGAGAGGCCAGAAAGACATGGGCGCCGAAATTTGACCAGCCACCTGGAGCAACCGGAATGCGGAATACCGAGTCACAGTCTCAGGGAAGCTCACCAGAACCATCCTCCTTCCTTATTTGATCTGCACTTATCTGCTTCACAGATCGTGGAAGAATGTGAAGATCGTCTAAGCGGCGACCAAATGCAAGAAATCATCGACTTCGTCGCAGCCTCTCTTCTTCCGGACCCTACCCAGAACGGCGAAGGCGACGAGAGCTTTTACGGGGAGGGTGAATACGATCAGGCGGAGGATGGTGCAGGTGCTGAAGAAGACGAGGAAGAGTACATGATGAATTGGCAGGAGGGTGGGGAGGGTGGAGAGGACTTCTATGCGGAGAACAAGTGGGGCAAAGAGGCAGACGAAGGGGATGGGGCGATCGACGAATGATACAGCATATGTATGGGAGGTATACTATGGGGACGTGCAGGGAAAATGAGCAATGGTAGCCTAAGACGACTGATTACGATATATAACGCATGCTCGTTGGCCGTTGTTCGAACCCGGAGACCCGAGACACTGTCGCCTGCTGTGATCGCCGTCCCATACCCTGTTTTCGATGGCTCCAAGTGGATACAATACCGCTCGGCATATTTCCACTCGACCTTCGGCCCTGAAATGCAGACTTCCGTCGCCCTTGCCCTTGGGCGAAAAAGATCTCTTATAAGAAGTAGTAAGTAGACCTCTCCTCCGAGCTCCCCACTTCCCTAAAGTGCGACCAACTGATGATGGGCAAAAGAAGTGACATTATGTTTTGGATGGGAAAGAAATTGCTCCGGTCCGCCTCCTTTGATGCAATGTTTAACCTCATTTCCCTTGATTAAATGGATACAATATGTGTACGTGATTTCTATCATTCCTCCCTTGCGTGTATTATCCGTTTGCTCGACGACTTTCTGCCCGGAACCGGCCACCTCCAATCAGGCTCTCGCCACTGTTTGCCCTTTTTGATGACAAGGCAGAACCCAAGACAGGAGATGACGAGTAGTCCTGAGAGGATGGTGTACAGACCTCCATCCCCTATGGCGTCTCGGATGGGTAATGCGACTTGGCTTGTCACGCAGGCAAAAACACCTCGAAAGAAAGAATTGCATGCGATTGCTGAGGATGATCGACCAGGGTTGCTGTCGACTAAATAGGCCAGAGTGGAGGAGTATATAACCCTACATACCGCAGATCATGCAACACAGGGTGCAAATAATTAATTTAGTAAGTGTAACGCCCTTCTAGAATTGCACGCCGAAATTAGGTACGCACATGATAGTGAAGCCTGCAACTGTAAGAGCGACCAAGGGACCTGCGATGTTCGTCCTCTCCTGGCAAGTCCATGCGTACACCAAAAACGACGGCACGACGAGCAACATTGCATTCGTCGTACTCCTCAACCTCATTTCGGGCTCTCCCACACCCCCATTCTTCGCTTTGAGTCTTCGGAGGATGTAATCACTATACCTCCCTCCGAGAATTGAGCCAAGCACATTGCCGCCTCCAAAGGCAAGTAAGACGAAGCCGATCTTGAGAGGAGAGTATGACCAAGGAGCTTCTGCAAAAGTGACGGCGGCAGTGAAGGTGATCGTGTACTGGCAGGCGAAGAGCAGGCCAGAGCAAAGGACCGCCAGTAGATTGTTAGGTTTCTTGAGGACATGATACATCGCAGGGAGAGGGTTAATGTCCGCAATGGTCAGTTTGACTGGTACGTGCTCGGGATCATTGATCGTGGCGCGCTTTCGCGCCCATGGCAGACGAAACCACGAACGCGAATGCGATTGCTTGACGGTGGGCAGTGCGATTTCCGGGTCTAGGGCAGCATACTGAGCCGGTATCTTAGATGTCTTTTCGTCAGTGCAGCTCTGCTCAGTCGGTGTATGTGTTCCCGTGGCGACGCGTGTAGCCGATTTCGACGTTGCAGCTGTCGATCGACTCGATCCATGCTTTGATAGATTCTTCTGTCTCTTTTTCTCGTCACTTTCTTGCCGAGCAAGAGACCGGCGGAGAGATCGCTGAACTGCAGCCTGATACAACTGTGAACGTTCTTTCCGCCACGAATCCGGGAAGAAGATGAAGGCGACGAGAGATACACCGCCGAAAGCGGCAATGAGGTAGAAAGTCGCTCGCCAGTCAAAAGACTATGGAGGAGTCAAGATCGTAGTTCATTGTTGTTGTTGTGATGGGAGTGCTTGTATAGGAAATCAGTTCTCCGCTCACGAGGTGACTAAAAGACACGGGCAAGAATAGATTCAAGACACTTACATTTGTCAGTATTCCACCGATTAGGGGTCCCAGAGAGGGCCCTAATAGCGGCACCCCATAGTACAGGCCCATTTTGGATCCTCTCTCGTGCTTCTCGTACATGTCTGCCAATGAGCCTGCGCCGACGGAAAGGACCGCAGAGCTCCCGATCGCTTGTACGAGTCGCATCAGAATGAGCAACGTCATCGAATTTGAACGACCGGCGATGGTCGTGCCGACGATGAAGATCTAGAAAACGTAGTACACGAGAGACGGGACGGGGAAGGAGGAGAGAGTTTAAGGGATGACCTCACTTTCGTTATTTGAGGCATGTCGGAACTCACCGAAAACGATGTCAGGTAGATGATCTGAACGGGGAAGAGAAACATACGGAGAGTCAGCTCGGAGTTTCATTGCACCCATTCCATGTCCGAGCCCCCACCAACTTCTCCACAATCAACTCACCTTCCTCCCTGTGACCTCTGCAACACTCGACCAAAACACAGGCCATCCTCCTTGGAACAGAATGAAAAGCGACACGCTAAGAGCGATTTCGGTATTGCTCGCTCCAAGTTCGACACGGAGCTGCTCGAACGCAGGGTTATAGATGCTTGCACCAAGCGTCGGGGCAAGAGATGCTATGGATACCATGTACAGAACACAGGTCTGGCAGGGGGGGGGGGGGGGGGTTGGGAGTCAGCGAGTCGATCTCCAATTCTTCTTCACACTTTTTCTCCTCTCAGCATACCATCTTATTCGTCATCGCCTTTGCTTGGCCGTTGGTCCCTTTCTTGATTGCTATCGAGAACAGCCTCTTGTGTCTGTTCCTCTACTGTTACTCACCTTCTTGGTAATACTCCAATCTCTAGGATCATTTTCCACAGGGACATGTTCGATATCGAAGATCGGGGAGTCGTCCTGTTTCGGGTCGCCGGGAGGCAAGTCGAAGTGCGCGTGGTGCTCGACTTCAGATGGAGAGCGAGAAAGAGATAACTGAGGAGGAGCAGTGGCATGGATATAGGCAGAAGCAGGAGCAGATGCAGTGGGAGATAGCTGTGCAGGTAGCTCGATAGATGAGGAAAATGTTGTCTCTGGTACTTGAGCTGGCATTGCAGCGCTTTCGGATCGTTCGATTAATGAACTCTGATCGACCGGTGTGGTGACATCCTCGCCACCTGGATTTGGAGGTCGCCGACTAGGAGATACGTCCATGGTATATTATAAAGATGGGTTGGACGTTGAAAAGCTTCCTTCGGATCGCAACAGCAGGATATCAAGAAGCGTTGGCTCGACTGCTAAGGGACGAATCAGGCTATATTGGTGAGGGCGTTACGAGACTAGTGGTGCAAAATAAGGGCAAGATTCCCAAGTGGAAGAATTGATACGGTATATTACCATGTCGGATATCATCTCAGTCAGACCACACATTGTGGCTGTAGCTTCGCTATAACCAGTGTTTCCAGAGATCAAGGGCTGACCGAGGTGCTCTCGATCTCAGCACTCTACACTTTATCTCACCCGCCCGCCCCCCACCCGAAAACGCGAAACTGACGAAACTCTTTTAGATCGGCGTCCTCCGTCCCTGCCGTCTCATGCCCTGACAAGGCTTAAGAGCAAGGGATCTTTTGTATTTTATTTTCGGCTCGGCATCGTTAAAGCGGCATCGTTTAGCTGCCACGGCCCGAGCACACGATATTCTACAAAAACGCGTGATCAGACAAACACCTTTTGGCCACCTAATTTGACTCGACTTAGCTCACTTATGAGCTCTAAACATACACATAATTGAGTCGGATCTTTCGGCTTGAGTGATTATGCAGGATTGCCAGCGATCCTGAGAGTTGAAATAAAACACAAGGGAGAGATCGTTCACGTCCGTCTGAGTTAGCAAAGCAGACAAGGAGAGCAGGGAGAGGGGGGATGCTGTGCAGGCTCACAAATCCTCAAACAATTTCCACAGAATCGAAAACAACAGCCCTTGCAGACCATTGGTGAATAATCGAGTAGGAAGTCCACGACCGAACAAACCGGCCCATCCGTCTTTGTCGATGATCTCTCGAGCGGCTTGAATGTATCCCATATCGCCTTGATGTACCTGTCGATACGTTTTGATGACTCGAAGACTATTTGACACCGTGTCCGAAGTGACAGAGGCTACGAAGCCGATGAATGCCTGTCTCGCAAGTTTCTGAAACAGGTTGTGAGCCGGTGGGAGATGTTCGTAGAGGTAGTTGTACGTCCCGAACCATGGGTAATTGCCAACGAATGTCGCACCTGCAGTAGCAAACGCACCGTACCAAAGACTGGCAATCCCGCGATCTTTGATTCGCTGTTTGAGTAATGCTAGACCCGGCTTACCACCTTGCGTCTGCTGAGTTGTCTTGAGTGTGTCGATTGGGGTCAAGGTCATCCGGAAAAGAGCAGATGCTGCACTCGACGCGACGGTCTTGACAAGCACAGGCCAAGTCAAGGACTCCAGTAGAGCGAAAATACCCGCATTGGCTGCCGTGTCTCCGAATCGGGAGAGTGGACCTTGAAAAAGTGCCGCGCCCAAACCGGCATAAAACCGTGGGAGCTTGCCCTCCGTCCATAAAGTCTTAGCAGAGGATTTGAACGACCCTCCGAATCGGTATTGGTGATTCATCATCGTTCGAAGAGGCATCAGCGTCAGGACCTGAACGACCATTGCAGCGGCACCAGCGGCACCTCCACCAAGAGCGCTGTACAGAGTTTTCTTGAGATTAAATTGGCTGTCGTAAGATACACCTCGTCCCGTCACAGCAATGGCAGAGGACAGCGAGATCGAGGTGATGACGGCGAGCATAGTCATTTGCAGATGGATCGAAGATCGGTATGGATTCACAGTAGCGGGCAGTACCGGAGGCGACAGGGGAGCGATCGCGAGGATGAACGACTGTGGTGACGCAAGTGCGTTGGTTTAGCAAATACAGAGGAGGCTGAGCCAGAGGGAGTGGTCAAAGAAAGGTGATTCGACTCACAAATATGGGATCGTACAGAAAGGCCATTGTGCTCGTCTTTCTGAATCCGTAGACCATGGCAATGGTGACAACCGGGAGTACGATGTATCTCCACAAAGTGAGGGTGAGGACCACACCCAAAGTTGGTGGTACTACCTCATCCGCTGCTCGTCTCTGTGCCCCGGCCCTGAGACCAGCACCGATACCAAATAAATCTACGACGGGGAAAGCCTGGCCGAGGAAAACCAATCCAACGCCGAAGCAGTTCCACACCCACGTCCTCTGACTGGCATCAACACCAGGCTGGACGATCTGCGCCTTTATGAAAGGGACGACACCAATAAACAGACCCACGATCGAGGCCAGAGCCATCGGCGAGGTCATAGAGAGCCATTTTCGCGCTCGATCTTTTCGTGAGAGAGGGGATCGGGATTTTACTAAAGGTGTTGTCTCGGACGCTTCAAAGTCTTCTTGTTCTTGAAGGATCGAGCCGTCCTCGCTGACGTTGTCGTACTCTGGGGCTTCTGCGGTGTCGTCTTCAAGTCCCGGTTGAGATTCTTGAGCGGGGAGGTGGGCCGTGATGATGGATCTGAAAAATTCGATGCTATCTGATCAGCGGCAGCCCATACATACCCAAACTGTCTATCAAAAAACTCACCGGAAAAGTTCAGTCACGATGATATTGACGACAATGTAAGCGACCCCTCGAGACAAGGCGTCTTGGACGTTATCCATCACTCTCCACCGAAGGTGTGACAAGGTCCCCGAATGATCGCTTGGCGTCAGCTGATAGAGGGCGTACAGCAACAACAGCGGGTACGACGATGAGTTGTTGAAAGTCATTGTCTCGATCAACCATGTCGGGGATTTCGCGAACCGGACCAAGAGGAGGGAGGCCACCAGTGATAAGAAATGGGGCACGAGGGCGAATATGAGGATCGGCCAGAAAGAAAGCAGATTCCGCCATGTGATGGCTTCGGAAGAAGCTAGTGTCGAGAGAAGGAGACTGGGGAGCAAAAGTTTTCGGGAAAGCCTTGTGAGAACGTTGCTCGTAGTCCTGGGGTCGGTAATGTTAATGTAGTAGCCCGCACTGACTACCAGCACCGGGGCCAATGTGGCCTGAAAGGTCTGTGTGACGATATCGACGTAGGACTCCATCGTTGTTTAGATTGAGACTCGAAGTCGAAGTGGAAGTCACACGATCTCCCGCGACGAACATACTAAATCGATATGATATGAGGACTACGATCGAGCCTTGCCCATGCCTTCCCTTTATACAAATCATGCGCCGCTGCCTATTGCGCCCACCTGAGGCGCCCATGGTCATCTTTTCGGAGATGGCCGTGTCAGTTGTCATCGCGCACTGTTAAGGTTTCCCCATGCCTTCCGTCGCGGTTCTATCGCAATTCGCTGCTGACAATGCTCCGAGATCCTCATCTCCACTCTGTTTTGTACACCTCACATCACGCCGCCTGCTGCAGGAGTCATAAGCCTACAAGATAGCCCACGTGGTACTCGGCGGGTGGATTGACATCGCACGCATCAAGTTTTGAATGCGATGCATGTCATCGAAGATCCAAAGGAAGAGTCTCCAGATAAGAAATGGAAAACGAAACATGGTATATTCAATATCGCATGTGCTGTACAATCTCGACCTGCCGGCCCTCCCCATGATTATATATCGGTAGAAGCAAAACCAAATATTCCTTGCAAAAGACGATCTCATACCTTCTTCCGCAGTAATCCAGCCATCATGTCAAAGCTGTTGCCATCTGGCTGGAGATCAATATAATCTGTTTTCTTGGTCGAGCCGGAACCCGGACGCCCGTAACCACCCCCTGTTCGGTCTTCCGAGCCTGGGTCGTACGCAGATGATTCAAATCGTTCAAGTGGAGAAGGCAGCCATTGTTGCTCTCGAACCTTTTCGCATCGCAAGAGACCCTGATCGAGCGTGATCGACTTGATGATCAGTTCGGTCGGAGGAGTCGTAGTCGTCAAAGTCACTTTCTGATCCGTGTGAAGCCATCGGCCGAGATATTCGTCGAGAAAAGGAGCAAATGAGCGCTCTTCCACGAATTGTTCCCACAATCCATCGAAGGCCACCATGATCTTAGCAAAACTGTCTTCCATCGTTGGAAGTGGGAGCTGCTGGATTTTCTCCAACCGACTGTTGCGAATATTGACCATCTGCTCGAAGGATGTCGTAGGAGCCTCGTTCAGGATGTTGACACCACAACCAATAACGAGTCGCCATCTACCGTTGGCAAAGCTGGAGTTGACTAGAATACCCCCAATTTTGGCTCGGCCCTTCTTGCCGTCCTTTGCATCGCCGACTTCGTACGTCTCAGCATACATGTCGTTCGGCCACTTGATCCGGACCCCAATCTTCCCGTCATCATCCAAGCCCTGACAGATGGCTAATGCTGCCAAGTACTGAGCGAATACAAGCTTGCTTGGGGGGAAGTTCGCTGGGAGTTCGGCGAGAATAGAAAACTGAAGACAACCGGGAGGAGACAGCCATTGGTTTGATCCTCGGCCTCGACCTGAGAGCTGGAAGGAAGCCATTGACACCCAGGGCGTAGGCAGATTTTGAAGCAAGACCGGGTTTTTGTCCAACATTGTCTGGGTCGATGTAACAGCTTCACCATAGAGGATGAGGTCGCCAAGACCCCATTTGCCATCGCAAGGACCGTCTATGCGGCCGGCAGCTGTTCTCGCTGCAGACAATAGTTCGAAATATCGAGCAAAGTTGAATAGAGGCGTCGATGCCCTGGTTACCGGTCCCTCGGGTAGAATGATGGTCGACGCATCGGGAGCTTCTTCCAAATTCCGCTGTTTCGCCATAAATTTGACTGCACCCCCAACGACCTTGCTTGCTGGCACCAGCAGCAGAGTGTCATTCGCATCCACGAACTTCTTCCCCGTCGATTGTGGCTCAGTTTTCTCAACAATAGCCGGGGCCCCGAAGGCGAGCTCTCCCACATCCGATCCCAAGTCTTGATGGCCCACCAGGAACAAAGGTAGAGGGTGCCTTGGTCTCAAGCGTGATCGGGGCATCCCCTTCCAGGATGAGTTTGCAGATTCGGTCAACGGTGGCGGATGCAGGCCGGAAACGAGCATGGCATCCCTCAAACTTTGACCGGAAATATCGGAGAGGACAGCTTGGACTTTGGACATTGGCCAAAGTTGGTGGGAGCCCTGAAATGTGGGTTCCAATGTACTCGTTGCTTCGGCGGGATTAACCTTGATGATACTCCCACCTTCTTCAATGAAGGAGGATATCCGTTCTTCTAACTTGGCATTGTCGACTGGGGGTCCCAACAGAATCACCAATGCCGCATTTGTCGTCCAGGGTTGGGTATACACTTCTTTGATCGAGATTGGTTGCACTGTGTAATATGGTGTGAGGACCAGCTTCAACTGCTTGACAAGTTGATCTCGTTGCACTGTATGAGTATCACCACCGCACACAAGCACTTGGTGTCTGAGCGAGCGAGGTCGAGCAGGAACAGGTTCTGTTGGGACCCTTTTTCTCGTCACCATCCCGTTCACCCGCTCCATTGGATTTTGTCCATTCCACAACTCCAGGACCGCGCCTCCAGGCAACTTTGTTTTTGTCACCTTCGGCAACCCATCCTGCTCGATTGCAAACGATGCTGCCACCGAGCCATAGATCGCAGCTTGGGTCAGATCTCCATTTGACAGATCCAAGCCAGCGGCTAGGCCTCCCAAGAATGCGTTGCCACCGCCGGTGACGTCGACGATGTGTTCTTGAGCTGTGGGTTGGTATGAAGAATCCCAGTAAGCATCGACCCACTTGAGCTCGATTGGTCCATTCGTCTGTTTTTGATGTCCTACAACGGCTCCCAGGTGTCCACAGCGAGTGACGATTCCTCTTTGATTTCCATTAACCGAGTATAGAGATGCCTCCTTCTTGACCTCCGTCTCGTTTTGTGGCGGACAAAGCAACTCCACCAAATTTCGCGTGACCTCTTCGATTTTGTTTTTCAGCTCTTCCTCTGTAAAGCGCTCGGCGAGTTCCTCATCAGATGTGAAAGGGGAATCAATGATGCCAAAGAGGGAAAGCGCTTCAACGTGATTGGGAGAGAGAATGGTGAGTCGTGGGAGAAGGGTTGATATTACGGGAAGATTACGAGGAGTACATTCAGACTGTTTGCAGAGAATGTTGTCAGCGCGCAATTATTACGGATGCAGTCCATCGAGAAGAGAGGTTGGCAAGGAAGGAAGTGAAACGGGGTCCGTGTTTCACGTGGGCCAACAAGCCGTAACGTAAGGAAGCCAAAGTCGTAAGTCCAAAGGATAGGGGGGAGGGGGTTAATGGCTCACCGGAAAGATCTCATATATCATATCTGGGCGCCATCCTTTTCCTTTTCCATCACTGGCGGCTATTTCATCCAATTGATCCAAAATCTCCTTGGCTCGTCCCGGGAAGGCGGTAAAATGAACCATTGAGGGAGGTGAGGTGGATGGCGTGTTCGAACCTTCCAATATTGATGACGAACCAACTGAAGGCCTGTTGTGAGCTCCGTCGCCACCACTGTCCCCTTGAGCCTGGTCGTTATCAACAAATGAAGAGTCGACCAAGTCACGGGGCCACAGCCGATACCCGGGAGTGAGGAATTTGAAATCTCTAGCTTCACCCCGATATATGTTTTCCGCTGTTGTCGTGCCCAGTCCATCAGGACGAAGAGTAAATTGGAACATTCCCTGTGGGTTTCTTCCAGGTTGACGACCATTCACATCCTTACTCGTGTCATCAACTTCATACGATCTCAAATCCTCCAACATCCATTCAGGACAAGTCTCGGGTGTGTAATGGATGACTTGACCCAGTCGACTAGGTGGCAAAAAGATGCGAGCGCCGATTATAAAATATGTCCCGCCACCGCCGACTTGGGGTGGCTTTTCTTTCCTAGCATCAGATGCGACCGGGTCTCCAGACTCGGTCAGGAATGAGAACGTGTCGATGATGAACATCCCGAGGGTTGTGATCCTCCCTTTAGATTTCGGTGGTAGGCGGGACAACAAAACATCGATCGTGTTCTCCTCGATCTCCTTCTTGGTGAGCCTCTTGATAACCTGCACAGATAGGCCTTGTTTCTTCCCTTGCTGAACCAGACTTTGTACATCCTCTTGAATGCCTCTTGCGTCGTTCATCTCCATTTCTCTGGCCATTATGATGGAACGCTCGAGTAAAAGCTGGAGTTGCTCCTCCGCCTTTGGGTCCGGTACCGTAGTTTTGGTGGTTCCAGTTGACCAAAGCGGGACAATTTGATTGATCGCAAGTGACGCCGTGATCCAGAGCTGCTGCAGCAGGGCAACATGCTGATATATGCATCTCGAGGGAAATACAAAATCGAACAACGTCCTCGAACGAGGTGAGACGAGTAAAGAGAGCTCGGTGGCGAAGAGAGCGAAGAATAGGTAGATTCGTACGGTTTGACCTTGACGTGCGGCTGAACTGAAATAATGCATCGCTAACTGAACGGCAGCGGTCATGGCGTACCAGATCAATGTGCTCTCGAGCCCTTGAATCATGTAGTCTCGTGTTGTGATACATTTTGACCAAGTCAAAATCTTAGGGCCGAACCTGAACAATAGGAGAAGAGCGGAAAATCAGCCCTGAACCCGGTATCGCACAGTCAAACCAGTAGGAGAGAGGGTCCGTCCCGTCTACTCACCGCTCGTACGCAAACCGCTTCTCCGGACTCGACAGCGTTTCATACGCCTCTCTTGAGACCCTAAACATGAACTCTCCTTCCGGACCCGCTTTATCAGGATGATAAAGCCTCGCAGCCTGACGGGCCGCCACTTTCAACCCAGTTTCGTCCACGTTCCTATCGACACCTAGGACATCATACCAATTCGGACCCGCATTCGCGATAACCCCGCTATAGATCGTGTATGCAAGGTAAACAAGAATGACGGAAGTACGGATGAGTCGTTGGTTCCTCACAGCTTGGCCCGGGCGAGAAGAAGAGTGCCTCCACAGGGAGAAGGGGAGAGAGGCATGATTGTTATCGAGTGCGCTAACGAGGGTACGCGTAAGAATCGTGGGGAGGAATTGCCATCCAAGGAAAGTGAGCAGAACGTCGAGGGCCATGACTGGCGTGTGGATAGTGTGCTAGGGATGCAGAGCGAAGTCAGTCTAACCTTCCGAATATCTGATTGTAAGGTCTCTCAATGATGATAGCGGCAGGCAAGTCCCTCACCACCTCGGCCTCCATTCAAGATAGAGCAAGTAGCAAGTAGCAAGAAGCAAAAACCCCAAACCCAAAATGTAACGAAAGTTGCAAAAAGTAAAAAAAAGAGAGAGAAATCGCTCAGTGGACCCTTTCGTCCCTCCTTCCAAATCCGTTCTGTCAAGAAGTAAGAGATGGAAACGAAGGCGAAAAATGTCTCGCACACCCTTCTTTTTGGACCGGTGAAGTAGTCGTGATCTTTATCTCCCCTTTTTTCTTTTCCTTTTTCCTGGTTTCTTGTCTTGTCTTTTCCTTTCTTCTCTTTTCTACCTCCTCTCTTCTTCCTCTCTCTTGTCTGTCAATTGCCACATTCTCCAAACTCTTCAGCTCTCGATGTCTATGAACCGAGATTATCATCAAAAAAACGACAAAGGTGAAAGAATGCAAGGGAAGAAAGGATAAAAGGGAGGGAGGGGGGGGGGGGCAGGGGAGGATGTAGGACAAAATCATATCGAGCGCCGATGCATCTTGGCTGGCTGGTTCTTTAGCAAAAGCATATAAAACTCCAACGCGCGACTGTTGCGTGTATCGTCCAAGATTTGTGAATTGATTTACTTTCCGTCACACGTTTTCACGCCCCAGCTCCGCGGCCTTGCGTCTCTTTTTCGACCGAAATCGGAGGATAAGAAAAGACACAAGTGATAGGAATCTTCCGCCTTTGTTCTTTCCTCCTGAAGAAGAAGAGTAGAAGAGAAGACGGTGCCGTCCCCCTCGATGTGTGTAGCAGGGGTGAGGGGGACATCGATTCCGCCGACGTGAGAGTATTGGAAAGAATATTCCTCAACACCCGATGAGACACTTGGTGGGTGAGGCGCTTAACCTGTCGTGGACGGTCTCTCGAAAGAGATCAAGGAAAGGGGGGGGGGGGGAGAAGGAATAGATACGGAAGAAGAGAAAGGGAAATGAAGGCTCGCATTCTGTACTCGGCGCGTTTCCGTTTCCTCCTTCGCTCCCCATAAGAGTCCCTTTCCTCGCGCTCGAAAGAACGAGGAAGGAACTCTCGCCAGGGAAGGGGAAAAAAGAAAAAAGAAAGACGTATTCCCGAGGGAATAGAAATATCGAAACCGCTTGTTTTTTCCCAAGTCCTGATACGAAAAATCCCCCTTCGCAAAACATAACAATATAATGCGAAGATAGATCTCGGTACCCTCGAGCCTTGTTTTTTGAGAACCTTTCCACTCCAAACGATTCGCAAGGAAACGTCTGAAGCAGAAGTCCGCCCCCAAAGAAACATTGAAATGTCCAACTCGATTTACAGCGAACTCCCGTGTGATTTCTTTTCTGCTTTCTCGAGCCTGACTGTCACATATGCACGACCGAGGGACGTCGCAAGGATAGAAGGTCAAAAGAATGAAGAAAGAAGAAGGAGCGCCGTACGCGAACGAGTCGGCGTTGTTCTTGTTGAAAGATCCTGGGTCGAAGAGCACCAAGAATGAAGAGAGGAAAGAGAACGAGAGATGGAGACGAACAACAAGAAGAAGAGGACAGAATGCAGAAGAAGAGAAAGCGATAGAAGAAGAAACTCGACAAGACCCACAAGAAAAGAAAGAAAAAAGAAGGGAGCATTCACACCTTTTACTAGTTTTTCAACATCATCGCTAATTCCTTCTTTCTTTTCCAATTTGCATTCGCTCGTTTGGGGTTTCTGCTTTTGCTGAGTCTCATCTTTGCCTGCGTTCGAAGAAACCAACGGACCGAGGGACAGGACGACCGCCGTGCCAATACATCGGAAGACAGGAGATAGCAGGACCAGATGAGAGCTGAATGAAGGATGGACTCACGACGGAAGAACGACCGAACAAGTCAACCAAGACTTGGGTCGGAAGAGTTGGGGGGGGGGGGGGGGGTGGATAAATAAACCCTTGGATCTAGCTCCAGGAATCAACGCGTCGCCTCTGGGCACCCACGAAAAAACCAACAACGTCGAATTTATTCGTTCTTCGTTGTCGTTATTTCTTGATTTTTGCTAAGAGCGAGACTATCCGCACCGCACCGCACCGATCTTGCTGTTGCTAATACTCCGCCGGACCGAGGTAAACTGCTGACCTACGGTGAGAGACGCGTTGAATTTCAGTCCTGGTGTTTGTGTTGTCTTTTGAAAGGGGCGCACGGCGATATAGATACCAGTCTCTTTCACTCGCGATAACATTACCTTTCTCTCTTGAATGATACTCCTACATCAAAATGATGATAGAACACTTACCTTTGCCCTTTCCCTGAGGATGCGTTGCTTGCATGCGGTTGACGACCAACCAACCCCTCGACCCCTCGACCGTCCCTTGTGAGACCCCCCTTGATTTCCAGATCTTCCACGTGATCGGGGGAACCACTACTGACGTTATGCATACATCAGCAGCTGCCGGATAAACACGTCATATATGTTCGACCCCGTTCCCTTATCTCTCTCCGCTCCTCTTATCTCTTACTCATCCTTATCAATTTCCCTTCCTCCTGCTTCTTCCCAACCCCTGCCGCGGGATGGTTCCGCCTTCCCCCCCCCCCCCCCCCTTTCCCCTTCCCCCCCCCCCCCCCCCCCCCCCCTTTTCTTTCGGGGGGCAACGGGGGTTGTGAGAGAAAGATGGGGGCCCCCCCCC
>JANGFI010001559.1:0-14836 GCA_025758705.1 Goffeauzyma gilvescens
AGTTCGCTCGAGGGAAAGTCGACCCCCCGCTTTAATGGTACTATTCACAACTTGCCGAGAGTTCAGCGGAGCGTTCGTGAGCAGGACGTGACTCCATTCGACATGCACAATCTCTACTCTTTTATGATTCTACCGCCACCCACCAGCTCTGCCACTTCCGCCTTGACCGGACGATACCAAGCAATCGCACCTTCATCGTCCGCTTTTTACCCCCGTCAGCCGTTCGCTCTCGATCTCAGCCAGATCTTCCCTTAAGTGCGTACTAAAGTGCGTAGGGATCTCAAGAACCAATCGTAATTAGTTTTTCATAAGCCAACGTACCCATACTTGTCCTTGCCGCTCAATATTGTCAGAGATGGTGCTTTCGTCAAGCATTGTTGAGCGAATAGCCAGAACATCCAGTTTGGCAGGTATACGTATCTTGATATTTTGGGCGGTATAGGATGAACGAGCCAAATAATGGCTTGGTGTAAACCGATATTGCATTCCATTCGCGAATAATCGTTCGGTGGAGACGTATGCAGGTAACACAGCGGAGATGTAGTGGTATTCGTTCATGTCCTGTCAAGTGAGGTCGAGGGTCCAGAGACGAGCTCGTTTTTCGTACTTGTCCAACCGAGTCCTGGGATCGGTTGAAATCGTTACGGGATCTGCCCAGTCGGTATCATCCTCGACTTTCGACTACAACCCAGGCTTTGGAGCAACATCAGACCCCTTCGTGAATCGCCAGGTCAGTCAGTCATCTCATGCACGACCCATCTCGACTTCCCCTATCGTTCATCTTTCCCGATGGTTGCATTCAGGTTCAAGTCTCGACCGACCGACCGCACTGAATGAAGAGGCAAACCGGTATCGTTGAAAGTGTGTTCCTTTGACCCTGGTACTCGGCAATTTTTGCAGTGGAAAGGAGGAAGTGACTTCGGAGAAGCAATGCATTGATGTAGGAGAGGTAGTATCTCTCAACCGTAGTTTCTCACTCCTGACCAGAGGAGAATCATGAGAATTCAGAGCCAGCGTTTTCGCACAGATGCCTCGAATCCGTGGCATTTCACCAAGAAATGATCGTGCTGGGACAGAAAAGCAGGCTTCTTTAGGGAGGGCATGGTTTCTACGTGGAAAGGATTGCCGAGTGAGTTGTTTCTTCGAATCTACCAATGGGCTGAATACCGATACATTGTCTTGGAATGCTCCCAAATCAACGGACTATTCGATTGACATCTATCTGGCGGGCGAGGGGATGATTGTTGATCGATCATTGCCACAAAGACTATGTTCAGCTCAAGTATTAACCATTCCTCTCCGCGCCTTGGCTGCACCAACAACGGCAAACAGAGTCGAAACTTCGACTGTGATAGCGTGCGTGACCCCGGCGAAAGCTCGTCTGCGGAAATCATGCTGATAGGTGCGTCACACACAGATTTCTAGCCGTTTCAAACAGTTTGAATGTCGGCCCGCAGATCTAGTGAGTGCAGAACGGAGTCTGCTGTGAATTGGGCGAGCTTACAACCTGGTAAGCTTCATCGCTCCCGGGAAAATCAGCCTAGTTTATTACCGGGCAGACATCCACGCCCTCGCCCTGAAGTATGGATGCGTACGTTGCGTTTCGTTGTCATGCTCCTGAGGCTTGCAGAAAGCGATATCGTGTACCATCCGAGAGTGCAGCGAGTTGACGTGACTATGAGCTCTGATATTAATGCGAAGGCACACGTGTAGGGGGGTTTGAACAAGTGGACTTGGCGGAAGATGGTCTGTACCTCAGAAATCCTTGACCAGCCTGCGATCTGCATGCATATATGAATGTGTATTAATGTAAAAGTATTAATGTAATGTCCTTCGTTTTCCTTTCTCCCTCTCAAACCGCATCGGCACCGGTTTCTCGCTTGAGCTCAACTTCACCCACCATCTCCCTCGGAGTGTGAGAGTGTTCTCCCGCATCTGGAGCGAATTCTGGCTCGAGGGCTGAATACTCATCAGGCTGTCGTACTTTCTCTGTTGTTTGCCGTGAGATCGGCTTCGGTTCGGTCGACGAGGCATCGGGTGGCGGGGTCGGTGCGTACCTTGACCTCGCCCTGATCACGGGTCCATACTTGTAGAAAAGGAATGGGATTGGAACACAGATGAGGGATAAGAAAGCAACGAGGGTTGAAGCCCATTGATTGCCTAACCTGTTGTACATGTAGATCGCGACGTGAGGCAAGATGCAGGCGAGGATAGCTCGAAGTAAAGAGTTGGCTGCGAGTGCCGATGCTGCAAAGAGCATGTACGAATCGATGAGGTAAGAAATGACGGATGTAAAGACGAAGAGAAAGCCGAGACCAAAGGGGACACTGGCAATGATGGGTACAATCCAGTGGACCGAAGGTTGACTGGTCCATGCGAACCAGAAGAGTCCGATGGGTAAGCAGCAAGCGCCGAAGCAAGCCATCGGTAAGCGAGCTTCTGGAGGCGCTCGACCCGTGCTTGACTTCTTCATCGCTTTACGGTAGATCCTGTCCGCGATAGGCTGCATGCATGTTGCCAGGATCATACCGACACCGATACCGATAAAGGGAAGAGCGCCGATTCCAGGGCTGAATCCGTATCCGATAGGCTTTGGGGATTGATATACGATCGGGTATGCGGTGAAGAAGAGGTATAGAGTTCCGTACATGATGGCGACGTAGATTGAGAGGAGAAGGACGATCGGTTCGCAGAAGAGCAAGATGAACGGTCGTGTGAGGTTGATCTTGAGAATCTGTTTCCTGGTTTTCTTCTGTAGGTCGTACCTGCTTTTGTAATAGACGACCGGTCCACCCTGAGAGGTGGATGCTTTCTGCAAAGCCTTGGCTCGCCGCCTGAGTAACTCAGGCGCATATGTCTCCGGAAGCAGCAAGATGCCCACCACGTACATCACGAGCGAAAAGATGAGCATGATCCAGAACGTGGATCGCCAACCGAATCTGGAAGTACCAGCAAATCCACCGACGATCGGGCCAATCACGGGGCCCAAGAACGGTGCGAGTGCGAAGAAGGTGGTGGCGAGTCCTCTGTCCTGGGCAGAGAACACGTCGGAAATCATGGCGCCGGCGTTGGTCAGCATGGATGAACCGAATGCACCTGCGAGGAATCGGGTGACGATGACTGCCAAGGGCGGGGAGGAGAACAGGGTCAGACCTAATGACAGAATTCCGATCTACAGCGGACTGCTGCTGCTACCACTCACCCGTCTCAATGTTCTGGCCTAGTGCGCCACCCAAATGGAACAAACAAAATGGGAAGTACGAAACGATGAAGACGATCCGTCTGCCATACATCTCGCTCATCGGTGCCCAGATCAAAGGGCCGACACCGAATCCAAGGACATAGAGCGAGACACCCATGATGACGACCTCTTCTGTTGTGTGGAAATGCTCGACGATGATGCTTGCTGCACCGGTATAGCAAGAGGAGGCAAAGGCGATGCATAGCGTGGCAATAGCGGCGACGGCGACAAAGATCCATTTGAAGACAGGGCTCCAGTTGTATGGGTTTCCCGCTTCGTCGGGTAGCCAATCGACGATGAATGGATCATGTTCAGTCCCTGTTCCCGGATAAGGCGAAACACCATAGCTCGCCTGTCGCTTCAGCTGTAATTCGATCTCGTGATCTTCGTTGATTGCTTTGGCTGGGAGGATCGCGCCCTCCTTGTCGAATTTGATACCTCGACTGCGAGTGTATACCCGTTGAAGGGCATCCTTGTCTATGTCGGTGGAGATTGTGTGTTTTACGGGTTGGAATTCGGGAGAAGTGGATGTACTCGACATATTCTCAGCCTTTTGTTGTTTCATTAGAGAAGGGTCAAGATCGGCTGTTGCTGCGTGGAGAGTCGAGGTCGTCGAGACAGTAGGTGTGAGTACCCTGGAGACCATTGCTTGGTCCAGCAGCGGGATAATTTGAGTTATCCTCTGTGAGTTTGGGTATTGATGGGGAATGGGACAGTGGAGCAGGGTCTAGCGGGCGAGGGTAATGGGTACTTTCAGTAGGTGTGAATTCATCCCATACCATGCGGATAGCAAGTTTAGAAGCAACAAGATCTACAACGCGGCCGTGTATATACCATAGTGGATCGCCCTTATAACGACCATCTCGCTTTATCAGCCCAATCCTTTTGCTGATTCAGTGAGAAATCCCTCGAAACCAAATAAACATCGATGACGGAAAGAAGAATGAGTGTGATGCACTGAAAATCCCTTCTTCTTCCCTTCGGCAACTGTCTCATCCATCCACCCCCGGCTTCTCGATTGCGAGATCGACTAGACTCGTCCCAAAAGAAAAAAAAAGGAGCGTTGAGGTTCTTTCTGCCCCCGTGTTCACTCGGTTTTAGGCGAGGTGGGAAGGGCCTATAGGAGGGACTAAACTTGCAAACCCAGATCGAATGCAGGCGATTACAGTAGCGAACATGCGGGATGTGGAGGGGCCTATCATTGTCTCTGGGCATTGGCTGGAATGGCTGCTCCCCGTCCGTCTAGGGGCAGTGGGACCGCTTGCTTGCTTGCTTGCTTGCTTGCTTGCTTGCTTGGATCGCCAATCGGGTAAGGACATGCATGCATGACTATTGCCAGTCGGGCCTGCCTCCTTTCCTCCCTTTCCTTCCAGTCTCAGGTACCCCCCAGCCTGCCTACCTAATGCCCGTCTACTTCCCTGCCGAGCTTGATTTGAATCATGAAAAGATGAGAGAAAAGTTGGAGCTAGCCAGCCAGTCACGGCAGAACGAACGGCACTCAAAGCGAGATACGCCTGCGGATACCAAGCGCTTATATTGATTGGATCTGCCTTGATATATCGTAAAACGGAACTAAGTAGCCGGTAGGCGAGGGAAAATTCCCAGCAAACTCGGTCAACTCCGATGGTCTCGCTCTGTCGCCTTCAATCCACCACACTCGGTCGCTTCAGTTGAGCTTACAAACAGGACTTGAAAAAGAAAAACTGCCGGATTCGCTCGCGCTTATCTTATTGATTGGAGCGGGGCGGGAGGACGGACATCAGGCTATATATTCACTCTCCGCGACCGGAGCGCTCAGACGGACATCAGAATATGATCATCATCTCCGCGAGACATGTCCACCAAGCACTCGCCAGCGGACATCAGTTAATGGTGATTTCCGCCTTTCAACGGAGATCACCCTCGGGGACCGGTTTCCACGGACATTAAGCAATGTTTAATATCCGCATCCCCGCGAGATCTCAATCGAGGACTTTGGCTTGGCTTTCCTTACTTACTGCATGGTGTACCTGGGCAAATTTGGATCAAAGCACGCTTGTGACTGAGAAAGGGGAAAGATTGAAAGATGGGGTTTTGATCAGACCTTAGTGTGTTTATCTAATCTTTGCTGATGCGTACTGTCTAGGAGGCTTGTATAATTGCATTGTTAAAGTGGGAAGTACCGAGGGATTACATACCCCCCAAACCCCCACCCCCAACACAACATCTCCATCATGGTGAGTGCTCCCATAACAACGCCCGAGTTTCAGCTCAACCCGATCTCTAACGCTGTCTACCTCACTTCCCATCCACCCTCCCTTCTCCTCTCTCTATCTCTCACTCTTCGCAAATGTAATTCTCCACCCCCGAACGTAACCCTCAGCCTAAAGCCGCCAAGAACCCGCGAGCAAAGCTCCACAGCAAAGCTGCGGCTCTTGCCAAAGCAGAGAAAGCTCAGCAGCAGCAGTCTCAACAGACGCAGGCCGATTCAATAGCAGCCGTCGAGGTTGATACCGTCGCCCCGCCCGAGCGGGCCAGGCTGGAAAAGAGGAGAAAAGGGGCCATGTTGGCTGTACAAGCTGGTGAGACCGGGTTGGCATTGAGGCCCATCTGTAGTGTTAAACTGTAAACTGACTGTATCCTCTTGCTTTCTTTTTCTTCACCCGACGCCGTGACCCACAGCTTCCGTATTTCCGACCCCATCCACACATCCGTACTCTCGATCCCATCTCAAGCGTCTCAAAAAGAGAGCACGTGAGAACCTCGTCGGTGGTTCTCTCACCTCTATCGACGCTGCTCTAGATGGTATGCTGCCCGACGCCGACACGGATGCAGCCAGCGGATCACCAGCTGCTAAAGCGGGAATGGATGTCGATGGTGATGTTGGCGAGAAACCAAGAGCAAGATCGAAGAGTGTTGTTAGTCAGGCCGTGAAGAAAATCGGAGAAGGAAGAGGGAAATCACTCAAGGAATCGGCGAAAAGAAAGGAGATGTGAGTTGATACAATCCCCCTCGAGACTTCGGTCACTGCGGAATCCCCTGAACCCCCTAACCCCCCTTACGACTCATCACTGACCAAAACAATCCACCACCTTGCGCTCAAATAGGATCGATAATCAAGCTCGGATGCAAGCCGTCATGCAGAACCCGGCATTTAAAAAGAATCCGTTCGAAGCCATCCGGATCCATGCAGGCAACACGTTGGTTATGCAGGAAAAAGCATGAGACCGTGACATAGGGACGAGCAAGGCAGGAGCAGGAGCCCAATGGCTGCCATGTTTCTAAAAGAGACAGAGGCTTGGTGGACGTCGTCTTCGTTCCCAGGGCACACGCAGCCTCGTCCCGGCGGCTTTCTTCCTGCGTCAAGCCCTCATCATGCAATCACCTCACGCCGAGCAGTATTCAACGACGTGTCTACGCTCATCATCATCGCCTTCGGATCCACCCGCTCATGAAAGAGATGTACCGGGAATCGAATCATGCGATCCATCCTGTGGCAGAACGGCTTGTTACCTCTTTACTGCAAGGTTTCCACACATTCGCTACTATTCTGCAACAAAAGGTCAAACTTTCCTTTGGCCGGGTCGACCGAAATCCAGATGGATCGGAATTGTGAAGATGTGCAGGGAAAAAGGAGTCGGAAGCGCAAGAGTGAATGATGAAAAGAGTGGGATGTAGGTACATGGTCCGGGACAGGAAGGGAAGGGAAAGTAAGGAAAGGCCAGTAATTGTTTATGCACGAACTAGCGATGCATGATAAACAAGTTGAAGCATAATGTCAAAGTCTACGAGCTTGTTGAGGTTTCGCCCCATCCCATATCACACGATCAAAGGAAAGAAAGAAAGCGAAAGCGGCTGCGGTGAAAACCCCGAAGCCAGTAAAATCAACAACTCTCGGTTCACGAATGGACTAGCATGATGAGGACAGACAGACCCCCCCCCCCCCTCACATGGCCGACTTAGTACAGACGACAACTGCAATCACGTTGACTGTTTTCATCCAAATGAATATGTACTAAATAACCCCATTTTCTCATCTTGGATCCGTCATGGACATAGTTTGACGGTCCCCACGACACCATTGTCACAAGATCGAATACGACTACGACGATATATCTCCTGTAACAACAGACAGCCGTCGGACGACAACGCTGTAATCGCGGGCTATATATATACAGAACACCGACCGCTTCGTGTCGTCGAACAGACAACTTTCTCGCCATCCATCAACTTTCTCCCGCCTCCTCCACTCCCCTCCCCTCTTTCTTCCTTCCCGGCAAACACCATTTTCAACTAGCGTGATGGATCATACTTCGTGAGACCGACTCCGAGGACATCACCCCGGCCTACCGAGAAAGGAATAGGTGGGTCTGCTTTGTGACAAAGCCTTCATTCACCTTGACACCCATATCAACTTTCGTGAGAGAGAGCTGCGCTTCGCTGCCAATGCACTTCCCTCACTAGCTGCGCAAAATGCGGAGAGGCCCTGACTCACAGTCAAGCAGCAAAAGCCAATCGTTACCAGCCACGTCTGCAAAGTAACGAAACGGAGGGATGAGGCAACTGGGAACACCATATCCTGTCCCGAAGATACCCGCCGGAATGCGACTGGCAGGAAGACCGACAACAACGGCAGAGGACCAGCCATGTGTTGTGATCCTCCTTCTCGCCAATCCTGATTAACCCCGACGCTTCCGATACCTTTCCCGCCTCCCAACAACGCAGAAGATGACCTATCCCGCTTGGTGGGTGCATATTTGAACGCCACTGACCAGTGCGCCCGAGCGCGAAAGTTTGGGCGGTCCGGCTCCACGCTCTTAGATTTCTGAGCCATCCCGATGATAGCTCGACATCGACGACTGGGACTTTATGGGAAGGGGCAAAGAGGAAAACAACAATTCGACCAATATCCCAAATGTAGAGTGGAGCCGTAGTCAAAGCACTTGCGAACGTCCCTGGAGAACAGAGTGGAGACACCAGGTATCTTGTCGGACAAGCTCGTCTATCAGCCGCTGTCAAGTGATCAAAGAGGCGGAATCGTCTTACTCGTTCGTTCGGTTGTGTCTACGAGCGAACGATTAAGTAAGACGATTCCCACTCACCACCTGACAAGCTCGCGACAACCGGCCTAGCGTCGTCGACATCATACCTTGACAAACCCGAACTACACAGAAGGCAACGGCGCTATCACCTGAACCCCCGGTTTGCGGTGTTAGAGTATTTTCAATGAGAAGTCCTTCCCGAAGAAGAATGAGATGAATGTCAACCCCCAAACGCTTGAACGACGACACTGGCTGGTGGCGGTATCGCTCGAAACCGATCTTACCAACCACCGACCGAGTTTGTCGATTTTTCTGTTCGCAGTCCCAATGCATGGAACGAAACGCATAGAACCCCATCGCGTGCGTGTCGCACATAGCAAGCGAACGGATGGATGGTCGGTTGAGCTTTTCATCGCGAGTCATTGTTTCAGTCTCGTGGACTGAGCCACCCGGGCTATTCCGCCGTGAACGTCCTCACTCCTCCTTTGAGTTCACCAGTGTCTTTCCCGCTACCTGGCTGTATTCGTTTTATGGGAGTACGTATGTCGATGGCGTGCTATCGATAGATCGTCGTCACCGAGGAGCTCTTCTCGGATGCAGACGGCGCGCTTCTTGGACGGCAAATCACGAAGGTAGAACTGCAAACCGAATTAAAGTTTCCAATAGACACCTTTCTGTCATAGTCGTATTTTTCTCATGAACGACATCCCTGATCACATCTTGACTCCTTTTACAAAACGGAATTTGTCGCCATAAAACGTCCCCCTCGCACACCTCTCTACTGTAATTAGTAGGCTGACCTGACATAGTCGCCTTCCAAGTGCTGGACCTCCGCACCGTCCTTCTTCTCGTCCAAGGAGGACGAGTGGACGACCTGCTCCATGCCAATTGCATTGTCCCGACCGGATTTTCGAATGATGCTGACTGCATGTTCTCCATCGAAGATGGCTGAGATCTCCTCGAGAGATCGCTGCTTGGTCTCCAAGATGTAGAAGTAGCAGAAGACGAATTCCACAGCGAGCCAAGCAGAGTAGATGATGAAGTACTTCCAGCCGAGTGCCTGATATGAATCAACAAGAGCAATGTCAGTACACTTGTCTGGGTGAGGGATAGGTGTGCGCCCGATTACTTACGTCCAGGGCGATCGGGTTGACATATTGATTGAAGATAAGCGAGCAGTTGACGGCCAAGTTCATAATCATCAAACCTCGAGCTCGGATGTTGAACGGCAAGATCTCGACGGTGTAAGAAACCAACAGAGGGGACATGGCGATGTTGTAGAACGAGTAGTAGACTGCGACGCGGTTTTACGGTTTGGATTAGCTGAGAACGGGTAGACGACGTCTGTCTGAATCACAATCGTACATCGGGGAACTCACGGAAGATGAATGCGATAACGGCGTTACCCGCAGCGTGGTTTTGGACGGGAGGAACTTGCTCGGTACCCTTGACGAATGTGGCCTGTGCTGCCGTCCAGATGGAGAAGCAGACACACATACCAGCACAGGAGATGACTGAATAGAGATAGTGGGTCAAGAGGAACCCAACCGGTCAGCTATGCCGAAGGGCTTATAGCCGTGTGTGCTCAATCGCGAGTACCCGAAGCAAAGAACTCAACTCACGGAATAATGGGCGACGACCGGCTCGGTCACAGGCCAAAGCTCCTCCATAGGCAGTTATCAGGTTCCAGATCTGCAGAATACCGTTGATGAGATTCTGAGTGCTAGCGTTCGTGACTCCGATGCCATTTAATACGGAGTGCAGGTAGTAAGATGCGATACCGTTGCCGGACCACTGTGAGAAGAAGGCGATGGCGACGATGACTCGTAATCTCCTCAAATTGCCCCTGTTGGTGAAAAGAGACTTCCAGCTTGATCCCTCCGTGGCGTCTCGCTCGAGATTAATAGCCGTCTTGATTTCGCTAAGCTCGAAGTCGATGAGCGGGTCCATTGAATCACCGTCACAGCTATGGTGGATAATACAGACAATGGCGGACAGACAAAGGTCAGTTTACTGGTTCAGGAGATCCTCGCATCAAAGCGTTGCTTGCTAGTGACTCACTGATACCTGGTGATGACCTTCCGAGCATCTTCATCCCTCCCCTTGCCGATCAACCAACGGGGAGACTCCGGGACGACAAGCATGACAAGGACGACCTGAATTACGGAGGGAAGACCTTGGAGGAGAGCAGGGATTCGCCACGACCAAGAGGATCCTGTCATAGTCTCGGTACCGTAGGTTGTCCAAGCGGCGACGATAGAACCGAGGTACCAGGTGGAATTGTAAAGCTAGAGGTGTTTCATTTCATGGGAGAATTGGCATTGTGGGGGGAGTAAGGGAAGGGGAGTAAAAGGTATATTCATCAGCAACCACACAGCTTAGGGCAGAACTGCGGACACAGCCATAGTGGTCGAAAGAGAAGAGAGAGAGAAAGGGCACGCACCGATGTCAACTGCGGTCTGTACTTTGGGTGAGCGATCTCGGTGACCGTGATGGGAGCGGTACCACCAGCGATAGAGAGACCGAAACCGATGAGAGCTCGTCCACCGATGAACATTCCGATTCCGTTTGCAGCAGTTTGAAGTGCCGTGCCGCCCAACATGATGATTGAACCGATCACGATGGGCCATCGTCGTCCAAGAATGTCACAGAGGTATGGGTTGAAGGGGAGGGCAGCGATACCACCGATGGACTGGATCGCGTTCAAGAGACCGAGGGTACCTCCTTTCGGGGAGCCCATGACTGCTTGCCACTCGGGCAGTGTCTGAAGACCGTTCATGATCGATCCGTCCTGCGGTCGGTCACGAAGAAGCGAAGAGGGAAGTCAGTTCTTGAGCGATGAGGTGATGAAGATGCCGTGCGGAGCGGTGCGGAGCGGTACGGAGCGGTGCGGTGCGGACCTAGAAACCCAGACAGAGAGAGACTCACATATCCGTTGGTCATCGAGGTGATGATGATCAAACAACATATCAAGTTCATTCGCAAGTGAGATCCTTTCCACCAATGGATATCCCTGCCTTTGATGATCTCGGCGAGCTCATCTTCGCGGACGGAGTCTTCCTCCACGTGTTCCGGGTGTTCCTCTTTAGTAGTTTGAAGGTCTTTGCCCTCGTCATAGGGTTTGGACATCTTTGTGCGGGCGGGTTTGGTTGGTGTGAAATGAAGGTCAAGTATCGAAGCTTGTTCGTCCGAACGGGGTATACTATACTGGGCGAAAAGAAAGCTGTTTCGGAAGCGGTACGCTGACCCGAGTCGTGAGGTGATAGTCGATCCGTAAATAAAGGTTATTGAAGTCAGAGAGGGACGTATATATAGACGTCCGAGCGGTCTCGCTATAGGTGTCGTTCGTTCGCAGGCAGGCAGGCAGCTCCACCAAATATCTCAAACCCTGACTGGAACGCATTCAACCAGAGCCATGTGAGCAGTGTGGGGCCCCCCCTCATCCGCATTCGGGGTTGACCTATGGTCGGCGTAAATATTCTGTATATTCGGAATAAAGGGATCAAACGATCATCCAGGGACTACCTTCACTACTCCCATGTGTTAGCTTGTTTTTAAGATACACCGCACCAGCCGGGATGTAGGTGTACGTGCGTAACACCTTTGTGAAATAGCTACGATGATCGGTCAATCTCGTTGGATGGTGGGACCAGACCGGGGAAGGGGGGGGGGGGTTGCAGCAGGTAGGGGCAGGTGCAATGATGGGTCAAGACGAAGACGACGACGGAGTTTGTAAACGCCGACGTTACTCGCAAGCGATTGGTCCTGGAATACATACATACATACATACCCGGGTTTCATCCTCGTCTCAACATCGCATCGCATCGCATCGCATCGCATCGCATCGCATCGTTTACGCCGCTCTGGTCGTGCAGGGCTGGACGGCATGAGCTGCATGCACTTCGGGGTATATGGTACGGTCGGTACATGATGGATGGTAAGGGGGGGGTGGGTACATCTCGTCTGGCATGTCCAGGGGCAATTGCCCATGCTGCCGTACAATGGCTTGGACTTTTCGGCCATTCGTCATGGTTATTTCCAGGCCAGCCTGCCGTGTCCGGGCTCTCAGACCTCTTCCCTCCTGGTTTCATTTCATGCCGGAGAGCGGGCCAGCCAGTCAGCCCGCTTGCGGACCCGATGACTTTCGTTTCGCATGCGAAGCTGTGACATACCTACGGTGGCTGATCTGATCTGATCTATTATGGCTGGATCCAAATCAAAGGCCGGACATGGCGGAATGCCGAGAGGGAGTCCCTCCCAGCAAGGGGTTCAAGTCAAGGGGCAAACGAGAGGGTTCAATTCCGGACGGAGAAACAAGGGGGACAGGGCTGCCTGCTGTGCGTAGCCCCAAGAGGGAGCAAGTATGGAGGTACACGCCATGCAGTGTACCGAATACTACTACTACTTTAGTTCGGGTAATTCCCCCGCACTGTACTTTAGTGCTTTCTCAGCCAAGCTCCTTATCACATGGGATGGGCTCCAGATTAGTGAGATCTGGTAGCCGGCTGAGTTGTAAGGAGGAACCAATTCTAACGAGTTCTAGGTATACCTCGGGGGAGTGGGGGCTAGGGCAGATTGTGCCCGGATACGGCCCGGCCCGTTGTCCATATAAGCGTAGGGAGGGGGGTCACAGTGGTTACGGCATCATGCTTTCCGATTATCTTTTGGAAAGGAAAAAAAAAGGGGCAGGTGTTGGCATCTCCGAGAACGCCGTTCCCATCTTCAGCGCAGCGTTGCGACAGGATGTGTTCCTGGGTGGCTGGCTGGCTCGTCTGCTTGCTCACCTGGAAAGGCTCCGAGTATTGTCTAGTCCATGGACGTATAGTATCAGGGTCAGTCCCGATCCCTTGGTAGACTGGAGACTCCTGGTAAAGAACCAATAGCGACCGACACGACACGGTCGGCTTTCCCCAAAACGAATGTGTCCATTTCTGTGGTCAGACCGTGCTGTACCGCACTGCACTGCACTGCACTGCACTGCACTGCACTCCATCGCAAACCACTAAAGGCCCCGGCCCGCGTCGATAGGCATGTACACTCCCGCTCGATCCCAACGGAGGTACCCGAAACCATTCCCATCGCATCGCATCGCATCCCATCCCATCCCTCATCTCAACAGGCGGGTCCCCGCTATCTCACTTCACTCAACCGGCACAGGCACAGGCAGCGGCCGAGCGAGCGAGCGATGCTGGTGAACCCCGGAGTGGCCTCGTTTTAGCGCGCGCGCGCGCTGTCGTGCCTATTGCATTGCGACCGAGATCAGATGACGAGAGGCGAACGAGCGACGGGCAATGCTCGAGTCGAGTCGAGTCGAGTCGAGTTCGGCGGTAGTATGCGAATGATGATGGATGGTTTCGGTTCTCTCAAAGTACTCGAGCGAGCGAGCGAGATCACACGGATCGCATCTTCATGCTCCTGCTCACCGAACCGATGACAGCCTTGAGCGAGGTCAGGCCGAGTTTCGACCGAATCGGGAGCGACGCCGCGACACGACATCTTGCCTTCGTTCTTGCTTGAGGGACTGTTCCTACGCTGTATGTACCACCAGTCCTATTCGACTGACTCCGCGGGTGGAGGTGGGTGCACTTGACATGTTATCTGTCTGTTTTACAGTGGGGCCACCTCGGCAGCGGGCGAGCTGATGGGATGTGGTGCCGAAAATATCGTCCATGTCCCATCCTGCTGACAAATTTCACCGAACAGACAGACACACAGCGGGGGAATGAATGAATGAATGAATGAATGAATGAACGAATTCCTCCGAAGCTGGACCGGGCGGGATTGACGAAACGTAGCGTCGACAGCACCTGGACTGGCCCTGGCCCTGACAGGGAAGATGTAGCCAGTATCCAAAGTTTCAAGTCTCATGTTTTTTGTATCAGCAAGATTGAGATTGTGATTGTGATTGAGATTGGACGGACCTGCGCGACTTCTCACGGATTCGCTTTGCGTTATAAAGCGACCAAATCGGATCACTATCGTCTGTCGCCAATTTGAATCGTATCTGCTCCAAATCGGCACGCCCTGCCCCCCCCGCCGTACGCATACATCTCCCTACATCGAACTGCCTTGTCTCCTCTCCCAACCTAAACTAAACAGTCCACCAGCTAAAAACGAAAACGAGCTCGCTCATTACCCACGATGACAGTTACCAACACTCACGCCGACACCGACGTCCAGGAGCCCTCAGCTTTCCTCAAAGTCGAAGGAAGACATATCGTTCAAGCCGACAAGCCGGATGCCCCGATTCTTCTTCGAGGCGCTGGCCTAGGTGGATGGATGAATATGTAAGTGCGATTTGATTCGTTGTCTCCGATGATGGATGCACTTGATGACAAGACCGGAGAGGTTGATCGATCACAGCCCCCCTGCACATGCTGACCTGACACTTGCATGCTCGTTCCTCGTCATCACAGGGAGAATTTCATCACGTAAGTACCCCCTCATCCGTCGGCTCCCCATCGTACTCATCCTCGTCGCTCTTACTCTGGCCTCCTTAATTTCTGCTGACACCCATCCTATACTCGGCTCGATTCTGTCCACCTCATCATCGTCCTTCTCTCCCCCCCCCCCC
>JANGFI010001560.1:0-19353 GCA_025758705.1 Goffeauzyma gilvescens
CCCCACCCCCCCCCCCCTTTCACGCCTGAAATGCGCCATTGAGTAAACAAACACTTTCACGTGTCTCTCTCTTATCCCCTTACTCATGTCCTAGCCCTTGGTGTGTGAGTGCCACCAATTACCGAGTGCGATTGACCACTTGCTTGAAGTCGATCTCAGATAGCATACAGAAGGTGGTAGGTCTGGCCGATCTGTGCGATGTCAAAGCAGATAACCTTGTCCCCTTTGTTGTGTTTGCCCTGTATGCTGTGTATGTTGTGTCGTGCACCTCGTGTGTGTGGCTGTTAGGTCCTTGCCCGGACGATCAGGGAGGAACTCCGGAGCTGGGAACAAGACTGGGAAGAGCCGTACGGAGGGCTGATATCATTGGTAACCTGCACAAAGGCGGGTATGGAAAGCTGGTATTCTGTTCTATTTCAAAGTATTTGCAATTCTGTTGGTGGCATTTATATCCCCTTTTTGAGCTTGCCGTGCGTCTAAGGAGACTCCTGACCAGCAATCATTTACTATTTCCAACAATACCGGCCCACCTTTGTCGCCAAGGCAAAGAAGCTGCTTCTGTCACTCACACCTTGCACTTCATCAGCACACCAGTGGTAATCATTTCTGGTTTAATTTAGGGACACATTGGTCCAAATCCCAGGTCAAGACACAAGACCAGCCCACTGATGACTTTTTTTCGCCCGGGGGGGGGGGGGGGGTGGTTGTGGTGTGGGCAGTAGTTGTTGTAGCTTCTCCTGGGTATATTTCAAAAGATGGAGTGGATGTAGGGGCTGATGCGTCTTACAGAAAGGTTCCCTAGGTTCATGACCAAGTTCAGTCATGCACCAGGATCAAATGTAACAGCTGGATGCATTGCCTTTTTGCTTACCTTAGTCCAATGATACTATGTGGAGTAATAGACAATTTCTCTTCTTATGCACCGAGTGTGACTTTGTGAGCGTATTGGGGGGAGAGCGGGGGTCTCATTGTGAGAACCGACACCTGAGACCTGAGACCTATCTCCTCCAATCCTTGCGCTGCACGGGACAGTATGCTTTATACCTCGGCTCCCTCTCTGCCCTTTATATCCCTCAACGTCATTTAGTACCATTCTCGTGTTTTTTGCCCCATCCTCGCTTGTGACGTCGCTGGCAAGAGATTGCAGAGGCAACCAGTAGTGTTTCACTCGACCAACCTGGATTTGAAAAATGAAGCATATGCGACTGGAATTTAAAGGCAGATAAGACAGTTTGAAGGCTGGCCAATTATCTCCCACTCATACATAAACATTGGGATGGGCTAGTGCACTGGGGTTGAAGAGCACAACGCAGATTCAGGAGCGGCTCTGTGGTACTTATTGTCGATGTTAACTCAGTTGAGGAAACCGCCCAGATACATTGGGCAGATGCCAATCACCTTACTTACCGCTGGGAAGTCGTACCGCTCAACGTTTCAAGTACGCATTCCCCAGGTGAGGGCAGGCAGGAGACACATTGACGTCCACACGATTTAACAGCAGGAGGTTACACAACTAGGTAGCAAGTCAATAGTTTAGAGCAAGCTCGCTCAAGAGCCAAAAAGTTTCGACTTGATGGACTGCTTGCCCCTTATGGAAGCAGTGCAACGCCGCCGGTTTTGGTTGAGTGGAGAGATCGCGATTTCAAGGGGACGAATGTGATATCAAGCATGCAACAGGAGCGCGTGATGATATCTATCTCGTAGGTTTATACACACGGTGGAAATGTGTAGCATGTGTGTAGGATCTTCCTTTGTGGAAGTTTGCCGCAATGTACGGGACGAGGGCACAGTGTGCTTTGTCTTTTTTTCCAGACTGACGGAGTGATAAGAGGGTCTTGTTTTCTATGGGTAATCGGAACACTATACCGCATCAGAAAACTCTGGTCCTGCAAGAGGAAAATTGATACGCACTGCAAAGGTGCAAGGGCGTATGTGCACAAATGATGAACGACGTCGCTTGGCGTTTGGATGGTAGACTGCTGTATGGGCGTATATGTTATATTGTGTTAAAGAAGAAGGGATGGGCTGACATTGAAAGTACGAATTTGTTTCCCGGCCGAAACATCTTTGCTTACATAGCTTAATTCAAAAGATGAACACCTGAATGAATCCTTTCCACTTCTCTCACTCTCGACCCGAAAAACATCATCCGAGGAGTTAGCCAGACCCCTCATCCATTGCAAAATCCTCATTCCAGACCAACCACTCATGCGAAGCCATCCAACTGCGTTTTGGACTTGGTCCAGTTATTCATGAATGTGTTATTACTCATGGGCTTACGATGTAACCACTGCGGGCTAACATTTGCTTTGTCAAGAATAATGTATTGGTTTCACTCATGTTTCCAAGCGGTTAGCTCTCGTCTTTTCTCGACTTAGGATTTCGTTATGCTACGATAGGGTTTTTGGCAGACCAGAACATGATCAAAAAAAATCAATCACTAATTTGCTGTGGTCCTGCTACTCGGTCACAGTTACCGAAACCTCTTGAATGCCCTGAAATCCAGTGGGAATAGTTTGACAGAGATATGCGATTTCGCAGAGTGACGTGGATATACCTTTGGATGCAGGGAGGGGAAGGGGGGTAGGGGAAAGACCCATCACTCAAAAGTGATTGCCAAGGAACTGGAGCACAATTCAGCTTGCTGCATTTTATGATGGCGAAGAACGATAATAGGAACACTCGTTGTCTCTGCCCTGATTCTGCTGACCATCTAGTCCTTGCGCTTGGGTTGAGTTTGTATGGACCGGACCCAATCTAGGTCGTTTATTCCTCGATCAAAGACTGAGACTGCAAATTAAAAAGGCTCAAAGGAGAGATAGATGCACATTCTTCCTCGAGGATACAGAACAAGTCAAATTATACCGCAGCAAATACGTTTTGTGATCATGAGCAGGGGTTATTTCAGAGCGCTGCAAATATGACAGTGGGATGGGATATATTGCGGGGGTGGAAGACGAGATGCAAATGAAAATGGAGCGAAGGCAGAAAAACAATAAGGGACATTTGGTAGATAGTGCGCCCCCATCCATACCCTGGCAGTTTAGCTCATTGGTGATATGACCATCGTGACCGGTTTACCCATGACTCGCAACAATGGTCCTTGTGCCATCGCCAACCTCAAACCCTTGGTGAGTGACCTGAATATACGAACAGATTGTCAGTTTATCCAAGAGCAATTCTTGAACGTAATTAAGGCAACTCATCAAGGAAAGGATAGAAACCATCTCCAAGTTTACTGCGTCTTGCAAATAGGTAACAATTGGATCTGTGCTATCAGACGATAATGCAATCGGTCGGCCATACTGCGTCGTGGACACTGTTTCCCATGTTTTAGGTTTTTGACTTGTTTCGGGGACGTGAATGTCCTAATCTCGACTCAGCAGACAATCAACCCAATTGTTTCTCTCGGTGGACAGGACAAGGAGGTCTTTGAAGCAAAGGGAGAGGACAAGAATGTCTTCCCATCGGTAAAAGGAATTGCGTGCATGATGGATGTATTTATTGCTCTCCATATCCTTATTTCTGATTTAGTTCGATACATATCCAGCAAAACTTCGGAATTGCGAATATTTTGTGATTTGCAAAAACCAACAGTAATGGAAATAGAAGGGAATGGCCTGCCCCACTAATTACAAGATTAATTTCAAGGGAAATTCCATCTGCGTCCGGTGAACTTAGCCTCAAATTTCCGATCTGTCCGGGCATCACGTAAATCAAGTCTGTCTGCCCATAGGATTTACACAGCTACTGCGATAGTCCACGGAATTTAGATCAAAAATAACCAACTCAGTGGTCATCGCAAGTTCCCAAGAATGCCTGCAAATCACTGTTTCCCAATGTAGTGTGCATGAATGGAAGCATGGCATTCAAAAGGTCTGAAAGCTGACACACGGGGGCTCAAGGCACCCATGCCGTATAACCACTTTGAAAATACGAAACCGAGTTTCAAAAGTGACCCCCTTGGTCAATTAGGAGATCCTTTTGCCGGTGCGGTCGGTAGAAACAGACCTGCGACTCAAAATAACATGCATTAGTTTATAGATTCGCGAATAGTTTTGATGAGTAGGCCACTCTTTGATTTTCATCTCTCTGGACCGATCTTATATCATTCCTCCGGACCTCGAAAAATCGCGTGTTGGTGAACGAAATTAGGATAAGCTCTCTGCTTCGAACGGTAAGAGACTGTGTCAGGGAGTGGGCAAATCAAAGTCGAATCCCTGCATATGCATTGCTTGATCCCGGGACATTAACGCCGAGTGGAGCGAAACCATTCATCCAGATAATATCACAAAGGACAAACGCCGGGATGGCGGCTGCTGATAAACACACAATTTCGCAGAGGATTATCGCCACGGGAAATCCACTGTAAAACAGCTCATAATCTGCGTCACCCCGTTCTCTTTTGAGAGAAAGCTGCAACGAAATATATAGATTAACGCTTATGCATCTCTGGCAAAGCATCCCTACCTCCGGCTTTCGTCTTCCATTGATGTGGATCTCCATTCCCCCCCCCCCCCCGCCTGCCACTCTGTTCCAGCTTTCCTCAACATCTGTGGGTCTTTCTTTGCAGCAAGTTTCTCTTCATCTCATCGGCTACCGGCTGAATTTTTCTCTGAGACAGGTAGTAATAAGACGACGACATCCCAACCTAGTGATCGAAGCCAAGATCATGTAAGATTACAGTGCGCCCGGTGCTTTCTAGATACCGCTGTCTCGTTGCTTTCAAACCATTTGCGGCGCACACACACCTGCTGTGGCTGGTCATCAACGCCGGGGCTGTGAAGACTTTCAGAAGAGACTGCATAGATGCTTCTCAGCTTGGCCAAAGTTTCATTTCCTATATGGCGAATTGGTACCTCGTTGAATGTATCCGAGAGGCAAGCTATTCTGTAGACGGAAAAAGGGCCAAAAAGTGTGGGAAGAAGTTGGCAGGTTGGGCGATGAAACGGATCATCAAGCACAGCCTTAGATTGGGGAGGGGGGGGGCAATAGGGGTACGTTTTCGGCGGGTCTGTCAGCAAGTGTGCGTGTTTTCATATTACTATCCCATCGAACGACAATGGGTCACAGTGGGCGCAATAGACTTGATAGCAGAATCAAATGTACCTTGCCCTCTTTAGCCTGTTCTCTTCGACAGTTTTTGCGTAAAATCGAAGTCATGTACCGTTCGCAATTCAGATGGATACTGATCAATCGCCCACAGCTCCATGGTACATCTCGCTTTCTCATCCGATGCAAGGGCAAAAATCGACTGTCGGTTTTATCCCATCCAACAGGTGGTCCCATCACGTATGTACTGAGTGAGTCTTTGTTGGCTATGACCCTGTTTCCTGTGTTCTCCTCAAACGCTGCCCCGGACACCATATTCTACCCTCTGGACACACATCAAAAGTTCTTTCGAAAGTCGATACCAACAAAAACACGGTGTCCAGAATCTCTATTATTCCCGTCAGTCGTTGCCCTTGAGCCACTTTCCTTTCCACAGTACCGCCGGTCCTGTTGCTCTCTTCATTATGCCCAAAATAAACTGTAAAAAAAAAGGAAAAAAAAAGAGAGATGCCGAAACGGGCTAAAAACGACACCGCCTTGATCGATGCTCTTGATGGCAAAACGTCCTCCGAAACTTGCGTATGCGTACCTTACTCCGAAAGACCGGCAAATAGATCAGAAATGAGTGTGCCCTCATCAATCGAATCAAGTCCGAAGAGAAAGGGGAGGGAGAGCGTCACTTTGGGCACCGCGAATTGACACTCATTCTTTTTTCCCAGGCCCCTCTCAGGTTGGAAAGAAAGGAAAAAGGAGGAATCACTCAAGGACAATATCACTTGGAGAATAGCCACGAGTCTGAAATTTGGACGACGGCACCGATGGGAAAAATGAAGGGAAAAATCACGGAATGAAACAGACAGCAGGAGGATGGTTATATCAAGGGGTACACCTCTGACAAGAGCACAGCGACCGGGGATATCCCAGAGGAAGGCGAAATCACGGAGAGTACAGCTAGGCAGGGATATTCGATATGCTCATGATCGAGATTACGTGCCTCTATCATCCACCGATCGGCAGGAGGACGGTCTGATCCGAAGAAAGAGGAGCCTCAAGCACAAAGGGGGAGGAGCAGGTTTATTAGTAAAATCCTAGAGGGCTTTTTCCTTCACCAACTGCCCTTTGCGACACAGGACAGTATCGATGTCTGAACGTAGACACAATTTCATACTCATGATATTCGCTTGACCAACAGAGACGGTTCACATGAGTTCCGAATTTTATTTCCTCCACCCAAATTCAGACACAGACTAGACACGAAAATCAACTTGGATGCTATCTTGTCCGGGTAGTCCGGCATCTCGAGGTAAAACAAAAAGGGTTTACAGAGACGCTCTCACCGACTTCATGTGCAGAGTCGCAGACATTGGTAGGAAAGCTTCGGGGCGACTACACCTAGATGAATTGTTGCATGCATTCTGACAAGAACGAAATGCTTTTATTGAGGTTTGGGGTTGGAAGTCCGCGAAAGCAGAGTTATCTTATCAAGTTTCCGACATACATATCATCTTCTTCTTTTGCATTTCCGTCTGGCAAAACGAATGACCTGCGAGGCGAGAGGTACAACCCAAAAGGGGCGGCGAATCTTCTAATAACTCCGCGACTCCGATCTCGGTGCAATACGCGTCCGGCTCCCGGTGAACGCCGACAGTTCACAAGATAAGCGAGAACTGATTGAACGGGGTCGATACCTCTCGGCGATGAAGGAAGTCAATTGATTGGAAGGGGTCGATAACCTCTCTGCTGCACATGACTAGTCAGGAGCGTCCCCAAACAGCTCATGGGAAAACACGGCGGAGGGTTTCCTACATATAAGCAAGGGTGACGAGAAATTTTTGCTCAATATTGCCATCATCTCCAGGGATCCCGGGGCGGTTCATCATTCTATAATCGATTTGATTCAGGCAAAAATTATCGTCACTTCAGATCAGCCTATTCTGTACCAACGCAACTACTTAAAGATGGTTCTCAACGCATCCCATGCTCCCAAGTTGAGTGAGGACGGAGCTGCATCGCTCCAGAAGGAGCTCCATAACATCGCAGAGAAAATGCCTGGATGCTACGTCGCCGTGGCCACCGCCGATTCAGTCCTGTTCTCGGGGGCTTCCGGTCCTTTCGACATTCTCGACCGATCTCGGGTGGCGTCGAATGACGACGTGATGTGGTTCGCTAGCACGACGAAGCTTTTGACAAGTATCTGTGAGTGGACCCAATCAAATGGATATGTTGGTGACTGGTGCTGACTCTTTGGTCTTGCGTTCGATAGGTATTCTACAACTAGTGGATGCTGGAAAGCTCTCTCTTGACCAGGATGTTACGTCGATCTTCCCCGAGCTTGCCAAGGCGACGAAACAGATCTTCAAGGGTCTGGATGACCAAGGAAACCCAATCATGGACGACCGGGAAGGACCGATCACATTGGGAATGATGCTCAATCAGACTAGTGGGTTTGGGATGGAGTTTGGCGCCGAGGTGCCTAAGTGGAAAACAGTCGCCAAGAAAGGGCTCGGATTCGTGAACAGCTGCAAAATCGTGAGTATCAACAACACCCACTCGAGGATGCTCTTGCTGGGAACGGTCGAGCTGATCATATGTTATCTCAGGAAAACCTCATTCACACCCCTCCGGTCAAACAGCCTGGAACCACCTACGCCTACGGAAATAGCGCAGAGTAAGCACCCCGTCCCCTGCCCCTTCTTCTATGTTGGAAGGCGCTTCATTGACACCGGTGTGAACACTCTGCCGCAGATGGCTGGGATTGCTTATCCCCTTAGTGGTCGGCACTGATCTGGAGACGTACCTTCAAACTCATGTGCTGCAACCACTTGGTATGACAAGCACGACTTTCTATCCCTTGGAGAAGCATGCAACCCGGACGATGCCGACTCGGTATTGGTCCGAGGATCACAAGCGATGGGAAGAGCTCACTGATCAGCTTCCATTGCTGACTTTACCCCGTGAGAAATCGGCGATCCAGTACCCCGTAGCTGGTGGAGGCATCTTTAGCAACGTCACGGATTATATCAAGGTTCTGCAACATCTTCTCAAGCTGAAGCGATCGATCGACCATCCTCATTCGGATGCTTTCCCCTATCCTGCCGACGCCATCCTGTCGAGCCAGATGGCAGCAACTCTATTTGAACCCACTTTATCCGACTCCGCCAAAGTCGGAATGGCCGAGCTGGTCAACTTGATCCGGAAACCGAGTTCAGACGGTCCCGAGCATGATCTGAAGCCTGAAGATACGGATTGGACCACTGGCATGTGTCTGTACGACCCGAAGAATGGGAGACGATATGGTGGATTTGGGAGACAGCCGGGGAGCGTCGGATGGGGCGGTGCAGCTGGGACGGAATATTGGATTGATCCTAAGAGTGGAATAGCTGTGAGTCGATCGAGTGTCGAACGAAGGTGGAAATAACGCGAAATTCGTTCCCAAAGCTCATACGAAGACATATACCGAAATTTGATTGCGACAGTGCGTTTTCACGACCCAGATGCTGCCTGGCAGTGTTCCGATGGTGAAGGAAGCGAAGGAGGCGATGGAACGAGCTGTGTACGAGTGCATTCAAGTTTGAGGAGCGGGAGGAAGGGGGATGAAACACCGAGAAACACAGAAAATGTAACCATGGAAAATTTCATTGAAGCGGGTTCGGCACTACGTAAGATGGGCAGTCCGTTGCGTTCGAACAGAGAAGGACAGGTGTCGTACATGATTGTTGAAAACGAGCGATTCGTGAAAAAGAGGTCGTGACCATTCATTAAACAGAAGAAGAGAGAAGAGAAAGCGGGAAATGGATCACGCAGTGGTTGGATGTATTGAGAAATCGCTCGGTCCACTTTCCTACCAGCTGACGGGACGTACATACGATTCTTTGGCCACCCGGGTGATGACTTCTGTGAAGTCATCGGAGTCGAATTCGGCAGGTATGTGCTCGAAGAAGAAGGCGAGGTTAAGCTGTACGAGGAAGAGTTTGAGATCGAGAATCTGCAGAAGCGATGGATAGAGGGGTTCCGAAAGGATGACTTTCGTCAGTAGCTGATCCGTCTGGGAGGGTCACTCTCGGGAGAAGAGGGGGGGGGGGCACAGCTATTTACTCACTGCCAAAGCTTTACCGAAACAACCTCGCTGTCCCAATGAGAACGGGTAAGATGGCCCGGCTTTAGGGTCATACGAGCCGTCTTCTTTCAACCACCTCTCCGGCTTGAACTCGTGAACATCCGATTCGTCCCAATCTTGAAAGTCGATACGTTCAGGGTCGACGGCGAGCTTGGACTGCGGTACGTTACCGAGGATGGCGAGTGGGAAAAGGATGACGGTTCCTTTCGGTATGAAGTGACCGAGGATGTTGGTGTCGTGGAGAGTTTCTCGGATGCTGCCACCGGCGGTGTTAGCACGACGCAAGATCTCGGAGACTACCGCTTCGAGGTCTGCATGGGGGGAGGAAATATGATGAAAGATGATGGATAGAGTCAGTGGAAAAAGGCGAAGGTGCTTAGCCAAACGATGAAGCCATTCGACCATATCGATTAGTCTGTTCTCACATGGCATCTTCTCGGTGACAACGTCGGAGTACTGGATTTGACGCTCGGATAAACCGTTCTCGATGGATTCGTCTCGAAGACGACGTTGGACATTCGGCTAGAAATGACAAGGCGGGTGGGATAGGTTTTAGCTCAGCACTTCGTGTCGCCGTCGTGTGTTGCGTGTGGGGGGGGGGGGGGGGCACTCACATCCCTTGCCAAATACTTCATCCCCCAGGCCAACGCCGTCGCTGTCGTTTCCTGTCCCGCCACCAAGAACTGAGTCAACTCATCTCTCAACGCATCCTTTTCCATCATATCCTCTGTATCCTGTTTCCTACAAGCCAGATCGATCACACAGTCCGCCAAGTCTGTCCGTTCGGAAAGCGCTCGCTCAGCGGCACGTGAGGTGCCTTCTCGCATGTATCGGTCGAGGACGTTATCGATGACCTGACGGTGGTATCGAAAGGTAGGTTTCCAGGTGTTGAGATAGTTTGAGAACCGGGGGAAAGGGGACAATTGGGGGACGGCCTGGGAGGAGGAGCGGGGTGGGGGGGGGGGGTAGTCGAGGAGTGAGTGTGTGTGGTCGTTGTCGTGAAAGTGGGGAAGAAGGAAGAAAAAGGAAATGAAGGAGGAGGAACGAGACGAATGATTAACAGGAGTGTGACACCGGGGGAAGATGGAAAAATCCACGATTTCTCGAAAATGAACTTACATGCAACAGATAAACGAGCGCTTCATACGCTCCCGGTGGCCGATACGGAAAGACAACGCTCCTTCCATCGTCGGCCGACACGGGTTCCTTCCTCTTCGCAGCCGAGATAGCACCTTCCAAACACTTGAACGACTCTCCGAATGTGATTTCGGCGATCATATCCGTTGTTGTCATTGTAAGATCCTGTTTCGAGTCAAACCACTGTTTTTGTTTCTGAACCTGACCGTGACCCTTGTCGAGTTTCTCACTCTTGATCCTCCAGAGCTGCACGAGTTTGTCAACCGTGCCGGTGATCCTCGGAACAAACATCGCCAAGTTCTTACTAGTCATACTCGGTCCCATAGCCCTTCTGTGATGTTTCCACTGGGTATCGGTGGGTAGTACCAAATGACCTTGGGGGATAAGCCCCTCGAGAATGGCGGCGGTCACATCCGCACGGTCAAAGTCGGATGTTCGTCGAATTGCGAGCGATTCGGCAGTTCGAAGATCAGTGATGATGACCATGCGCGAAGGGACGGGGAGTCCGAAGATGAGTTGACAGATACCCGGGTTCCTCGTTCGGTTCTCGTTCTCGTTGTCGTCCTGCTCCTGCTCCTGCTCCTGACCTCCAGCTCCCTCGTCGCCTCCCCCGGCCGTCATACAAAGTTGTTTGACGACATTGTCGAAAAACCCGGTGACATTGCCGTGTTTCCTTATATGAGCTTCTAAAGCGATTCCATCTCCGAACAACGGGGATTGGTAAGGGAGATGGGGAATCCCGGGAAGAGGTTTAGGCGTGATCAGACGGAGAAGCGTGGCGCGGAAGAGGTAGAGTGAGGTGGTGAAGAGAATGAGGATGAGGCTGAGAAGTGTGGAGGTAGAGGTAGAGAAGGGGAGGTGGTAGTGGGTTATGCTACTGAATGTGAGAGGGGGTTCGGTCGGGGACATCTTGGAGGGGTTTTGAACGACCAGTTGAAGGACTAGGGCTTAATGATGAGAAGAACAGAGAGAGAGCGTGGGGTTGTACTTTGTAGCCGACAGAGACTGACTGCGACCCGAACCGAACCGAACCGAACACTTGTTAGTACTCCAGGGATGATTTGGCGAGTAGTATTTTAGTATGAACCTGCTTGCGCTACTGTCGATGTGAATTAGGTGGTTGCCGTCTCTCTCTCTCTCTCTCCCCTGCGTAACGCGTTCTCAGCATTCGACGGATGGACGGTTCAAACGGGGGTGGGCAGGTGGGCGGGGGAGGGGAAGAGATGACGACGACCGGGTAACCACAGCGAAAGAGCGCCGGGGGAGTGGGGGGGAAACTATTCCCAGGATGACGATCGAGTTTTCGATCGGCTGGGGGTGGGGGTGGGGGTGGGGGTGGTCACCGGGAGTTTAAAAGCTTATTATATCCATCCACTTCGGTCTACTGCAGAGCGATGGGTGCCGGGGCGCAAGTTGGTGCCGTGCCGTGGGGGGAAACCCTGCCCCTGCCTTGAGTAAGCAAAGCAATCAATCCAATGAATGAATCACGAGCAACCTGTCGTTCCCATTGCCTATCGATCGTCTGGGCTCTATCTCTCTCTCTCTCTCTCCATGTCCTTGGGAACGGACGGAGTGACCCAAGAGTAAATAAATGGTGAGGTTCGGAAGCGTGCTTTGATAGAGACAGACAGACAGACGGAGAGAGTCTCTTCAGGGGTTCCAGTGTCCCACTCATCTGACGATCAACGTGCATGAATCATGTGGTACATTCATGGACCATGTGCATGGGCATGTACATGTACATGTACATGTATATGTATATGTATATGTTCTCTCGTCCATATTCGATATCTGTCATCTACTTCGTTACGTTCGCCTGCCATTCTCCATCCTTTCATTCTCGTTCATCCCAGTTTCGATTGACTACGGTTTTTTTTTTTACTTTATTTTATAGTCTCTTTGGTCCACGTCATCAGACGACCGCCCCGCCTTTCTTCCGTCTGGGTTTCGGTGCCGGACTTGCTTCGACTTGTCCATGTCCATGTCCGGCCTCGACCTCGGCTTCGGCTTCAGGAACGGGTACGGTTCGTCGAGTGGATCGAGTAGATCGAGGTGTTGGAGGGGCGGGGACGGGGGCGGGGGCGTCGGCAGATGGTTCTGTTCTTCTGCTCGCCGTCTTGGGGGCAACAGAAGCAGAGGCAGAGCTGGAGGTAGACTTCTTGTTCTTGACCGGGATGGGTGAAGGTGGAGGTGGCAAGAAATCCATAGCAGACTGCCAAGCCGCACTACTCGGTGGGGGTAGACTGAACATTGCCTCTCTTGGAAGACTAGGCGGAGGGGGGAGGATAGGTTGAGGAGGACCGACGGAGGTTTGTCGAGTGCGGTGGTGTTCCTGTGAGAACGACTCTTCTGGTTCATCGAGAGAACGCTCGAGTTCGAGTTCGGCTTGTTCAGGTTCACTTGCGTTGGAAAGAGCTTGGAATCGTGCGGTGAGGGCACTGTTGCGCCGCGGAGGTTGGGTTGGTTGGACGACGTATATAGACGCAATTAGCACGAGAGCAATCCAGGGATCCCACAGGAAGAGCAGAAGCGAAGAGAAGGACAGCAAAGACAAAGACAAAGGACAGTTTTCTGACTTACGCCATCTCGGTTCGTCGGGAACGAACCCATTCTTGCACGGTATCCTTGTACTGCGATAACAGAGTAGCAAATCCGTTATAGAACTAGATCGGATAAAACAGGAATAAGTTCAAGGGACAAAGATGTGTCAGTCTGCATATCTTGGTTCCACCTAGAACTCGCAAACAGGTCTGGTAAGAAGGGGGAGGGGGTGTCGTCGTCAACTCACCCTCAAACCCTCTTCACAGTTCCCCACAATTTCTCGCCATTTCCAATAAGCCAACTCCATTTCTTGAAGTTTCTTCTCTCGGAACTTGACCCTCGAGTCATCCTGTCTCTCTTTCACGAATTCAGAGTTCGCGGTCTGTGAACAAGAAGGAAGATTGAGATGAGATCAGGCGGTGCGATCCTTTTCTTGGGAGATTCCGGAAGTTTGAAAACGCACCTTCAATTCCTCTAACAGATTCTCTTGCTTAACTTCAATCTCTTCCATCTCGGAGGATAACCGATAGTACTTTCTCAGCTCTTTCTCAAACAGATCTTCAAATGCCTCGGGTTTAACATCCCCGGTCGCCGAGAAGGACAATCGATTCGCCTCCTGAATGACCAGCTGTCTAATATCATCTCTCTCCGCGATCCTCTTGGCCTCAGCTACCAATCTCGTCCTCTGAGATCGCAGATCGTCAACATCCTCGAGTAAACCTTGAAGCCGTCTAACCGCCTGAGAAGTCTGAGTATCGAATCCCGACGCTCGACCAGATGAAGGGATATATCTCTCTAGCGCAGCTTCACCATCGGCGAGGATCGCAACGAGGTGCGCCCATTCTTCCCATTTCGCACGAACGTCTGCATCGCTCTTCTTGGCTTGTTGGAGAGTTTGGCGGTACTGCTGGCCCTGGGCGACTAGGTGAGTGTTCGCGGTGTGCGAAGCAGGGATAGCTTCTTCAAGGCGTGGATCTTGTTCCTTTCCATTTTCATCCTCGTTGGCTTCTTGATCGAGGATGTCAAATGCCTGGCGCGGAGGGTGGGGAATACAGCGAGGCAACTGTGAGTTTACATACTTCGGAAGGAGGATACCGGGGGAAAGGGGGTGACTCACCTCCTCAAGTAATCGGGAATTATGTTGTGACATCCGCTGAACTTCCGCCAGAAGACTTGTCACTTTCGCCTGTCCTCCAGACTGATACACCTCCTCCGCTTTTTTCAGCAATGCCGGCGGCAGTCCCGTCGGTCTCTCCAACGCCGAGATAGCTCCCGGAAGACTGAGTGATTGAAGCAGGGTCGCTGCCATCGAATCTGACTCATCTCTCTTCCCTTCAAATTGCATCCGAACCAAGTTTTCTTTTCGATCATCGTATATGCTGAGTGCGACGTGGACGCCATATGGCACCAAACCGGTGAAAAGCGCACCTCCGTCACCATTCTTGAGGATCCAGTCAAGGCTGTTTTCGATCTCAGTTGGTAGAGTGGGTTTGACCATGGGAGCCGGGGTGATTTTCGAAAGTTGACTCTCGGATGGGATCGGTGTGACGTACACGAGATCGTTATCCCGGACAGCTCGTTTTAAGTTATCAGCGATGATATCGGAGAGGCTCTGCAGAGAGGGAGGGATGGTCGGAGTTGGTGTTTAGTCACGAAGATTCAGAGTCTGGGTTGTTTGTGAGCTCCTCTCCGCTCTGAACTTACCGTGAGATCCGAAACGACAACCGCGCTAACACCTGTCTTTGAGGCATCCAAAGCTTTCTTCACGTTCGACTGTGCTACCCTCAGTCGAGCAATCTCGTCCCCATATCTGCAATGATCCGTGTCAGTCCTGCATACCATGGGCTGGATCCTTCGCAGATAGGTCCACTCACTTTCCCTTCTCCAGATCATCCTGACTTTGGCGATAATAAGCAGCCGCCAGGAAATGAAGTCTTTTGACATTGATGTGAGCCTTGAAATTCTGTTCAAACAGGTAAGGAAACGGTGTTCAGCAAAGGTGGGGGGGGGGGGGGGCGGTCGACAAAGATGGCAGGTAGCTCACCGATGGGAAATTGGCTCCGACAGGAGGGGATCCTTCGGTCATCCCAGCGAGTGCAGCCTCATAATACTCCGAGACCTGGACCAAGTGGTCAAGCAACAAAAACAAAAGGTTAGTGTCAACAGAAACAGAAACAAACAAGCTCCCCGATCTGTGCTGCTTACCTTGATCGCTAATCTTGCGACAATTGCATTCTTATATTTCTCAATCGCAGCTCTACGCCAGAAACACTCTTGAGCTTGTGCAAGTGTGAGATTCTCCAACACTTGCAAGAACTCGGGAGTCAAGTCATATCCGGCAATGTTGACACCCTGAGCAGACGCATTGCCATCGGCAAGCGTGAAATTCGCACTCTCCGCAACGAGGGAGGGGATGATCTCTTTCCGAATGTACGCAAAGACGGCGCTCGCGTTCTGGAGATTCACAAGCGCTTTCTTGATTCCTTCGACATCTGATCGGTTGTCGGGCGCACCCTCGGATGCTCCGAGACCAGCAAAGACGGCACCGATGTTAAACAGGACGGAGGCGCGCTCAAAAGTGAGAGAAGGAAGAGTTATTATTGGATCGGGGTTGAAGGAGTAAGATGTGACGAAGGGGAGGTGGTAGCTGATGTTGCAGCCGATCTGAGAGTCGAAGAGAGGTGCGAGATGGGATCAGCACGAAAATTGATTAGATACTGAGTGAGCTACATGCCGTATTTACGGCTGCAAATCGCGACTCACATTTGGTGGGAACTTGGTGAGAAGGAATGCAAGTTGAGCTTGGTATCTGGTGATTGGTTGTTGATCCATGTCAGTAGGAGTTCATTCTCTACTTGCTCCTTGCGCGCGAGCTCTTTGTAGTTTACTGACCTAAACAAACCCCCCACAACCTCTTTATGAATCTCCGGCCCATTGACTCTCTCACACCAACTCTTCCTCAACTTGACAAGCTGCTCAATATCCTCATTGAACGATTCGGGGTGGACATCGTTGAAATGATCGCGGATGTACGCTTTGATCTTCTCGGGAAGGTCAGTGAGTGGGAAAGTCCGTTTGACGGGGACGGAGAGGAAGTTATTCTGCGGAGGTGAGAATGTGGTGTGACAAAGGAAGAAAGAAGGGGTTGGGGGGTGGAGAGAGAGAGAGACGTGACAAAGTTCAGTAAAGCAGCAGCGGGGTAGAGGGAAGCCAGATGCGACGCACCATTTTTTTGCGAAACTCCTTAGAGAATCAGTAATCCTTGAGTTCCAAGAACCTGTTTCGTGAAACCCTGTTATATGGTGAATGAAGAGTCGATAAGACGACCTTCAATTACAGCTGAAAGGAGAGTGAATGACGACTTCTTTTTGCCTTTTTCAAATTCCCAGCAGTGTGCAAGCAGTTGGTATCGGACGCTTAGATCTAACAAATGAGCGGTCGAACCAAGATATAGTCTTGTGCGTGGTTCCTGATGGTCGAATGAAAGTGGGAATATGGGGCGGACGATGTGGTTCCACTTGCAAGGACTAAATTACGAACTTGTGAAAGATTCGATGGCAGGGTATACAAGACGACGTCGAAAACACCCATGCGCTCAGGTCTTAGAATGAGTAGGAGCCCAAGAGTGCGGTGAGTTGTAGAAGGATGTAAAACTCAGGCAACAGCAGGAAGATACGGACTAGCACCAAGAGAGAAAAAAGACGAGGAGAATGACGACGAGGATCCCCCCCCCCAATTCATTCAACTCGACTCGACTCCACCTTCATTCGGCTGGCCAATGCGGAACCGGCCGACCGGCAGAGGCCCGCAGAACGACAGTCTGGATATGATTCGTATCGCACGGCATCGCATCATTGTGCATTGTCATCCGAGCTCGAGTGTGGGGAGGGTATGAGACTTATGTAATATTTGTCTGAAGGACGATGAGGAATCAACCTGGGAGATAATAACAGATCGCTTCCCGAGTAAGAGGGATTTTCCGCCACGTAATCAATGACGTGTCAATTAAACATTGCCCCCCTCCCCCCTTGTCTTCGGACGCTGATCCTTGGAAAAATCTTCCCATCCGCGGTAGGGAAAGGTGAATGAAGCGGGCGGGCTGCGGGCCGATTTGACTGGATCCAATCAGATTTCTGCGATGGGTGATAGGGTAGAGCGATGGCAAAGGGATTGATAATCGCAGACGAGGTCATTGGAGAGGGGGAAAGATGGCGAAGTGTGCGAGAGTGCGAAGAGTGAGCGTGAGAGGGGAGGAACACAGGAGCGCGGGCCGCAAAGGGGGCGTGTTGGTGCCAAGCGGAAAGACAAAGTCCAGTCAGGTGTCGTCTGCGATAAGTGGCTGGATGGAGGACTCTTTTGCCTCCCAAATTGCAGGCAAGTCCCTGGAGCAGCCCTCATTCATTTCATTCCGAACCCTGTCAGTTTTTACGGTGGCAGCTTCGATAGACGGCATCCCACACTCCTTCCTTTCCATCGAATCACTATCACCGCATTCCATCGTTTTGTTAGTCAATTTCGCCTGGCTTGGCAATCCCCCCTGAAGTATCAGCAAATTCCCATTCGACATCGCTCGTCACAGTCGATCACCGCTAGTGGTTCCGGATTGTCAATCAAATTTCTCTTTATAACGGGCAATTGATAGAAATTACACAGCAGAGCAGGATTTGATATCGAGCATACTCATACCGAAAACCTACTTCATCTCAATCTCCATAACCAACCGAAACGTCCTACTCCCTACTCCCCCACCAACTCTCACACAAACCTACTAATTAATCCTCGACCGACCCCTTTCATTTCCCACATCCCATCATGTCCACACCAATGATCGACATGTCCGACGACCTCGACGTCCCCATGCCTATGTATGCTACCAGCTCTTCTTCGCATATGCCCAATGGCGACAGCTCTTTGTCTTCGCCGTCGCCGGCAATCGTCGTTATCGGCGCAATGGAGCGGATTGAGGAATATCAGGCGCTATTGATGACGTTGAGGAATAAATTTGAGAAAGAAAGACAAAATGCAAGCGCGATCAGAGGGGAAATGGTGGATCGGCTGGTGCAGGGTGGTGAGTGCAGGTGGTTTAGCTTCTCCTCGGGAATTGTGTTTTTGGAATTGGAAAGGCCATCGTGATGAAAGAAACTCCCCGAAGTGTAACAGTTTGACTAACCACCTATCCCTCCCTCCCTCTGTTCTCGCTTTGTTCCACGATCTTCATCCTTGTTTCTCTTCCAACGTTGTTTCTCATCTTTCTCGAAAACAGCGACCACCCTTCCCACCCAAGTCCAATACGTCCACCTCGTCACCCCTCTCTCATCCATCGCTTCCGTCCTTCCTTATCTTCCCACATCCACACCTGTCCACATCCACCTCCCGACCACTCTCCCTCCTGCCTCGACAGAGAGTTCTCACCCCGACCCAGAGTCGGAATCAATCACCAAGCTCCGAGAAGACCTCGCTGGAAGAGGATACCTGCCTATCGCCGTCGGTGTCGAGAAATCCGACTTGCCTGTAAACCACAGTTCAATCATCCTATCGTACCGAACGCCTGCAATGGCCGTTTCCACCCCTCTCACTTTTTCGTCTGGGTTCTCATCGGGGATCTCGACTCCAGCGTCAACCTCCACCCCTCCTTCAATTACCTCAACCTCTTCAACCACAACCGGAGCAGTCAAACTCCCCAAACGATCCTCAGCGACTTCTCGAGCTAAAAAAGCATCGATTTGGGTTGCTCATACCTCTCCAGCCATTCAGGACCCTTCATCCCTTTTGACTGAAGCCGACAAGACACGGCCCGTCTGTGTATTTCCGGACGCAGCAGACGCGAACAAACCAGTCAAAAGAAGAAGAGCGTGTAAGGATTGTACTTGTGGTCTCGCCGATCTTGAAAAAGAGGAAGAAGAAGCAGCGAATTCGAACGCGTTCTACTTGGAGGGTGACGACGATATTCCCTCGCATATCAAGGACGCTACGATTGGTGTGGAACGAATCTGGCCTGAAGAGAAGAGGGACGAGGCTAAGAAGACTAGTAGTTGTGGGAGCTGTTATCTAGGAGACGCATTTAGATGTGGGTCGTGTCCGTATTTGGGATTACCTGCGTTTGAACCTGGTCAGAAAGTCGAGATTTCGGCTGCAATGGATGATATCTGAATACCTTTGGGGGGGTGACCTCCCCAGGAAGACGCGCGGACGATGGAGAGGACTGCAGTGTGACTAGTGAGGAGTGATAGTGAGCCCCTGGTTTGTTGTAATTAGGACAGGGCGCCATGAGTCTGTCGATGGTCACGACAGTAGATCTGAAGGAGGAAAATCTAAACATGTATCCGTTTTTTTCTAAAACCCCTTTGCGAGAGAAAGAGATTATGGATCCTACTGGATGTTCCCGGGCGATACCTTATACATCATCTTAATTTGCCCTGTCCATTTATTTTTGGTGCACCCTCCTGACGATCGTTGATACGAGAGCGAAAGGTGACGAGGAAGACGAGAAAAAGGGGGGGGGGGGG
>JANGFI010001561.1:0-19485 GCA_025758705.1 Goffeauzyma gilvescens
CCACCACCCACGACAACAACAACCCCAAAATAGGTTCAAGATAATCAGCTACAAATCAATATACCCCCATACTCATACCTTGATTCTTCTTCTTCTTTTTCCTTTCTTCTTTCTTCGCCTTCAACCTTCAAGACTTTTTTTTCTCCCTTTTCTTTTCTTTTAAACAAACCAACAAACCACCACCATGCGAGAGATCGTTCACCTTCAGACCGGACAATGTGGTAACCAGATTGGTAAGTCGGCGCCTCCCTGATTCGATCAGTCGAGAATCAGATGAAAAAGAAGATCTGGGGGAAAACGACAGCGCGGTCTTAAGGTGTTGAAGAGTGTTGAAAGGGATGCCAAGCAGGAGGATTAGGCGGCCACGAATATCTCTTTTGGGGACAGGTAAAGCTGATAATTAATTTTCTTACTGTTCCTTTTCTCTCCCTCCCTCGTTGTCTTATTGCGTGCACCGTTCCCATCAATCATGGAAACCCTACCGAAAACAACAAATCGGATCCCCTTGTCCGGCTCGTCATTCACCCATTTTCTGATCACATCGCGTACACTCATCAGGTACCAAGTTCTGGGAGAGTGAGTTTGGAAATTCCTTCTCGGTTCTCACAAACCTTATCCTGATAATGAATGCTGACCACTCCACTTGTTTTCTTCTTCAGTCCTCTCCGAGGAGGTATGTGACATTTGTTACGCATCGACTTGTCGTCGCCAGCGCGTTGTTCGGGACCCGAGTTCTAATCGCTCTTTCTCCTGCATTTTCTGCGTTTCTTTCATTGTCTTCGTCGTTTTTACCTCATCTTTCTCCCTCGCAACTTTACTTTCTCTTTTATTCGACTGTCACCATTGATCCCCACAGCACGGTATCCAGAACGATGGTAAGGCCCATTTCCTCCTCTTCTTCCTTCCTCCCTCCGCCCTCCGCCCTTCTCCTGATAACCCCGACTAACCCCTTTTGTGTTTCCTTTTCTTTCTTTTGACAAACAGGTACCTACAAGGGTAACAACGATGTCCAGCTCGAGCGAATCAGCGTCTACTACAACGAAGGTCAAGGTGGAAAGTACGTTCCCCGAGCTGTTCTTGTCGATTTGGAGCCGGGAACTATGGACTCCATCCGAGCGGACCCTATTGGTCAGCTTTTCCGACCGGACAACTTGTGAGTGGGCGATATACTGCTTTCCTTCCTTTCTTCTTCATATCGCGTCACGTTGGCCGATGGTCAATATTTCATAAGTGCCAGCCCGCTGAAAATCGCCTCTTCTTATTGGTTCGGGTGCTCGGTCGTTATCTCAATCTCACTCGTCGCTCTATAGCATCTTCGGTCAATCCGGTGCCGGTAACAACTGGGCTAAGGGTCACTACACCGAAGGTCAGAATGTTGCCTCATCTTTTTCTTCTTCATGACCCAGTTGGTCGAAGAAACCCCCACTGACTATCGATTTCTTTTGCTCTTCTCCACTTAAACCCTCCCCCCCCCCCACAGGTGCCGAGCTCGTCGACTCTGTTCTTGACGTCGTTCGAAAGGAGGCCGAGGCTACCGACTGTCTCCAGGGTTTCCAGATCACTCACTCCCTCGGTGGTGGTACTGGTTCCGGTATGGGTACGCTCTTGATCTCTAAGATTCGAGAGGAGTACCCTGACCGAATGATGGTCACTTTCTCCGTTGTGCCTTCTCCTAAGGTGAGTGAGGGAGGCAAATTGAGAGGCAGAAATCAAGATGTAGGAATGACAAGTTGGGAAAAAGTTCCAAGGCACTGACTTTTAAAACTCCTCGCCCTTATGTGACTCCCCATAAATTAGACCTCCGACACCGTTGTCGAGCCTTACAACGCCACCCTTTCCGTCCACCAGTTGGTCGAGAACGCGGACGCTACCTTCTGTATCGATAACGAGGCCCTCTACGACATCTGCTCCAAGACGCTCAAGCTCAACTCTCCTTCTTACGGTGACTTGAACCACCTGGTCTCTATTGTCATGTCTGGTATCACCACCTGCCTCCGATTCCCCGGTCAGCTCAACTCGGATCTCCGAAAGCTCTGTGTCAACATGGTGCCTTTCCCCCGACTCCATTTCTTCATGGTCGGTTACGCTCCTTTGACCGCCCGAGGATCTCAGCAGTACCGAGCCGTCTCTGTACCTGAGCTCACCTCTCAGATGTTTGAAGCCAAGAACATGATGGCCGCCTCTGACCCTCGACACGGTCGATACCTCACTGTCGCTGCCTACTTCCGAGGTAAGGTCTCCATGAAGGAGGTCGACGACGCTCTGTACAACATCCAGACCAAGGACTCGCAGTACTTCGTTGAATGGATCCCCAACAACGTTCAGTCCGCTCACTGTGACATCGCTCCCAAGGGTACCAAGATGTCAGTCACCTTCATCGGTAACTCGACTTCTATCCAGGAACTCTTCAAGCGAGTCGGAGACCAGTTCTCTGCCATGTTCCGACGAAAGGCTTTCTTGCACTGGTACACCGGTGAAGGTATGGACGAGCTCGAATTCACTGAGGCCGAGTCCAACTTGCAGGATCTCTGCGCCGAGTACCAGCAGTACCAGGAGGCTACTGCCGATGACGACATGGGCTACGAAGATGAGATCCCGCTCGAGGAGGAGCAGTAAATGTCGACTTGGACTGTTTTGTCAACCGACGACGTCTAGTTCTCACCGGTTTCTTCCAGTTCCTTTTTTTTTTTTGCATCGACTCGATTTTCCATTACCTTTCTCTGTCCTTCTTCACCTCGATTTGAGGATGTCTCATTCGTTCTCGTCGATGTTGAGGGTACGGAGAGGAGATCCCCATCTGGACCATCCCATTGGATCCTTGGTCCGGGGAATAGCGCACCAGCTGGCATGCGCCAAGCCCCTTCTCTCTTTGCATCGTGGTTATCTTCCTGCTCCTTTCGAACGAACGTTCTACCTTTCTTTTCTATCTACTCATAGTAGACCTTATTTTCTTATTTCCTGCTTTTCTCGACGAGTCGAAATCATGATCATTTAGCCCAGAGGACCCGGCCAACCTCTACGTTCGTGTCTCCTTGATTGGTGCACACATTTATGAACGGGTTATATGCATGGTATTTTTGACAACATTCTCTTCTTTTTCACAGAGTCTCGGTTCAATATCCTATTCCAGACGGTCCGGTAAGTATTTGGTAACAAAAAACCCCTTTAGGTAACGCCGAGCGGTCCAACTGCCTGATTGTCTATCGGTGTGGGACCATTTCCTTCCTATAATTGGTGGCGTAGGCGGTCCTGTTTGCTTACTGAAGTCAAAATTGCCAGAGACATACAAGCAAGATGTAAACCTTTATTAAGCAACTTGTAAAAAACTGTGCCTGGAGGGGTTTTAACATGGAGTTCGGAGAGTTGTTGGTGTGCTAGCTGCCGCAAGTCTATGGTGATCTCCGACGTTCTTCGGGTGTCGTGATGAGCTCTCATGGCCCGGAAGAGGTGGGTGGGGGGGGGGGGTGGGGGGCGGAACTTGCTTGTCGGGTAAAGAACACGCGTCAGGGGTGTCAGTTTGTATCGACTGCGTGCTGGGTTGCAAGCGGTGGGGCGGGGATGGATGAGCCGTCGGTAGTCGGTAGCCGCTTGCCCAGTCACGGAGCCAGCGCCACTAGCCCTTACCTAAGTCCTCCCTTCCCAGTCCGCCAGCCCCCAATGCTGGGTCCCCCCCCCCCCCCCACACTGCGCGCTTAAAATCCAGCATGACATCCACAGCCCAGTTTCCCTTACCACCCACTCTCCTCCATCAGCGGGGGGGGAGGAGGAGAGGGGCGTGACAGTGACAGTGACAGGCATCTGCCGCCCCTTCACTAGAGCGTAGCACTCACTCCTAAGCGGGCGATGCGGTCGGATGCAACAACCTACCGGCCGCCAGGACTAAAGCAGGACAGGAAGAAGAAACGGATATGGTGGATTTTGGGACACCGTCAGGCGGCACGGCGGCACGCCATTCATTCCGCAACTTATCAATCAATGATTCGAGAGGGGCTGGTCATTCAATTCGAAGCGGGTTTTGCGGCATAGTAGCGAGACTTACCTGGCCAGTACAGTAAGTACAGCTGTCAATGGGCGGCTAACGGTCCGAACACGTTGACTAGGCTGCTTGGCTTGGACTTTTTTTCGTGTGGGAAGGGGGTGTCCCCAGGATTCGGTCTCCAGATGGATCATATATAGATCTATATATTTGAACATGTTACTCCTAATAGCTCCGAGTGCACCCTTTTTAACCGCTTGTTCCCCGCTTGTTCTTTTCCTTCACATACCACATCGTCAACCCAAGACACGCGCAAACCACCGCACATATATTTTTTAAATTCGAACGAAATCAATTCACAATGGCACCCATCCAGACCGCCGTCATCGGAGCAGGTAAGAGACCAGATACGATGGTTGAGAACGTGCTAGAAACGCCTCAGACTAACCACCCCACCCCACGTTTCACAACCATGTTTTTTTCCAGGAATGAGCTTGAACGTGTTTCATGCCCCTCTCATCGTCTCTAACCCTGACCTCTTCAACCTGTACTCGGTGATGGAGCGATCTGCGGAGATCGATGCAAGTGGAAATGTGACTAAATCAGTCGCTCAGGACAAATGGGGCAAGTCTGTCAAAGTCGTCAAGACCCTCGACGACGTCGTCAATGATCCTAAAGTCGAGCTCGTCGTTATTGGTGTGCCCAACAACCTGCACTACCCTTACGCTAAGCAATGTCTCGAGGGCGGCAAGCACGGTGAATATGGATAAACTTAAACAGACATGCGTATCATTGGCTGCACGACTGAAACTGTGTACCTTGTCTACCATCTCTTTAGTTCTTCTCGAGAAGCCCCTCACGGTCACCTACGAGGACGCCGTTTCTCTGACCGATATTGCTCGAAAGAACAACAGAATCCTTTACACCTTCCAGAACAGGCGATGGTAAGTTCAACCTTTGGATCGCGCCCAGCTACCTTCCATTCTCCCTCTTAAAGTCCTGTTCTGACGACCTTGTTTGCTTTTAGGGACGCCGACTTCCTCGCCGTCAAGGAGATCATTAAATCTGGTAAAATTGGACCTATCAACGAATTCGTCTCAGCTTTCGACCGATACCGACCCGAAAGAGCGGTTTCCAATTGGAAGGAGTCCGGTGGTCAGGCCAACGATGCTATCTACAACTTGGGTTCGCACTTGATCGACCAGGCATTGAATGTGTTCGGTAAACCCGAGAAAGTCACCTGTTTCTCGTACAACTTGAGGAGCGCACCTGGACTTGATGATTCTGTGAGGCTTCGTCTGCTACTCTTTCTTGCCTTTTCCTCAGGGACTAAACTTCGTGCTGTTGTTTGACCGTTCCAGTTCCTCATGCACATGCACTACTCCGACAAGCACCCTTTGTCCGCCCCTTTCCCTCTCATCGTCACTTGCAAAGCATCGATCCTCTCCTCTCTTTCTCACCAGCTTCGTTTCCAGGTGAAGGGCAAGACCGGATCTTTCACCAAGTTTGAAACCGACGTACAGGAGGCCCAGATGAAGGCATTTGATCCTAAAGGCCTGCTCGCTGGACAACCTGGTTGGGGTGAGGAGAAGGAGGAAGCGTGGGGTACGCTTGAGACCTTCGAAGCGGGTCAGTGCAAGTCTGAAAAGTGAGTGTTCCTCTTTTCCCTTGTGCCTGAATTGACGTGTATTGCGCGGCTCTCTGTTGTTTATGAGTACACGGTTGCTGACCCCGACCATCCTTTCTTACAACAGGTACCCTAGCCCTGCCGGCTCCTACCAGGAGCTCTACCGCAACCTCTACGACGCCATTCGGGGTGGCGGTGAGGCGGTGCAAATCGTCAAGCCTGAAGAGGCGGCTCTCTGCATCCGGATCATCGAGTTGGGTCTTCAGAGCTCAAGGGAGGGCAGGACCGTCTCGGTGCCGTGATCGCGGGATGATTAGATGCTATGGATTATCAGTGGTACAAATAAATGAAATAAATCCAAATGATCTCATCTAAAAGCTACATGTCGTTTCTAAAGTATTGGATACATGGTGCTGTTTGCTTTCCAGGATTCTTTCCTAACTCTGCTTCTGAATATAGACCTCGTCTACGGAGAAGTATACTGTATTCTTCCTGAAAATGATAGGAGCGCGCGACGGATGCCTTTTTGGAAACAGAATGGTGAGAAGCTGATATGGCGTGTATGATCAGGCATTCCAAGTCCCTGTGTGTGCATTGAAAGTGTTGCCAGGTTGATGATGGCCACCAGCCGGAGTGTTGGCATGGTCGGTGATTGGAGGAGGAAGGTGACTGGTCGTATTCGGGCCAGTGTGAGCGTAACCAGATGGTCCGCTCCCAGTGCCATATGCGTTGGCACTGGCGGGAGCATTTGCGTACGGGTTGGCGTTTGCATTTGCGTATGGTTGAGCGCTGGCGCTGCTGTAGGTCGCTGCTGGAGGTGCTGGATAAGGGGAGACAAGCGCGGCCTCTGAGCCAGAGTTGGTACTGGGTCGATTAGACGCAAAATCATTCCCTGATCCAGTGTTGTCTCGGATGGGTGCATCGATAGCCAACGCTCTCCCATCAGGGCCTTGCCATGCCTCTGGATGTTCGGTGAAAGCATTTCTGCCTGTGAAATCGTGTTCCGACTGAGGGTCGTGCTTCTCCTGCCATCGAGCCAATCGACGCATGTATCGCGGGGATGATTTCCCTGCTGGCCAAAGATCGGCAACGAGTGTAAAGAAGTAGAAGACCAAGATGAAAGCGACTGCCCATTCGAGTCCGGCGGCACCCGATCCAATTCGATTGTCCTTATCGTTCGTTGCGCTTCCACCACCGCTAATCGCATATGTCACGCCGAATGCGATCGCACATAGAACAGCAAGGGTGACGATGATGAGCTTAGCGACCGAGTTTCGGACCAGGTGCTTTCTGTCCGGGTGACTTTGGTGAAGAGCCCAGACCTCAGCAGATTGGAAGATGGCTGAAATGGCAACCCCGACGATGAATACCAGCGTCATGGACCAATGAATGGTTGAGTGGTTGAACGCATCGAAAATTGACAGCAAGATCAAGCCAGCAGATCCGATGATGGTGAAGATGATGGCAACCCAATCGAATATCTTTTCTCGGCGTCTCACATCGGTGGGGAGCCGATCGATGTGTCGAAGCCATCGCTCGGCGAAGAGTGAGAGGATGTAGAACGCTCCAACGACACAGCAGATGCAGATGAATAGCGTGTGGTTGGCCGCACCAACATCAGAGATGAAAACAACGTAGGGCTCATCATCTTGGTACCGTGGTTTGCCTTGACTGACCCAGAGTCCGAGGAGCTGCGATGGCAAGAGTAGAAAAGGAATAAAATATGTCAGATTCTAGTTGATCACGTTGAGGAGAGTCAATCGTCGAGAACCGAATTGATACAACCGGACGGGCCATACTACGTTCATGGACGTGGTGAGGGGGGGGGGGGGAGAAGCAAATGGGACACTCACAGCAAGCAGACCACCCAACCAAGTCAGCGCTGCAATGAGCGGGAAAAATATATACGGGCCGAAGAACAAGTGACTCGTCAGGGTACGTTGATTTAAATGCAGGGGTCGATGGGCCTTGATCTGCTTCTGTCGATTTTGGAGCTCCTTGGCCTGCTGATACTTTTCGGCGTACATCGTGTAGGTAGGGAAGAGGAGGCGGAAGTGGGGGGGGGGGGACAAACAAGAGTTGTGTTGAGGTAATGGCAGGCAGGCAAGCAGAGTCAAGCAGGTAGCTGATGATCCGACGTCGAGCGGAATCGGGAAACGTGCAACGCTATACCTTAGAGGTAGTAGGTGGGATAAAATATATCGTGCAAGGTGCCATCGGTAATAATGCCACAGCGATGTATCAACGCATCCATGAACCCTGCGTTTGATCTGACGGCGTGCGACGTATATATCAGTTCGGACTAGCAGATACCGTCTATCGAGTTAGGTTGGTCGCATTAGCCCCCTCGCTCGGGTTGGGGAGAGGGGTGGGGGGGAAGAGAAGCCATGCATCATAATATTTTCCAGTCCGAGAGCCAAATGCCGCAAACGGTGGTCAATGAACCCGTCCCTCTTCGCCCCAGTATCCGGAGCAGATGTTTGCCTCCACATCAATTGTCTCTTGGCTCTTCTGGCTTCCATTACCTGCCTTCAAAAAAAAATCAAGTTCGGCCCTCGCCCTCCCTCCTATTTACACAGTCAACATCGACGTCACAATGTCGGAGACAAGGAGAAAGAAGAGGGGGCGTTGGGGCCCCCCGGAAGCAACCGGGGATTCAAAGGAATTAATTCTGCGCGTCATCGATTCATCGCTCACCTCCCCTGTCTGACCCGATCACAAACCCCCCCCCCCCCATGAGGACATCTGCATTTACAGCCATGCCGAACGGCAGGGAAGCAAAAGCGATCCGATCTAATTTGAACTCAATGGCTTAGACAGAAAAAAGCGGGAGCTGGTCTCATTGCCCCCCCCTCCTCCTCCCGCCATTTCGATGTAAACAAGCAGGAAAAGGGAAGACGGGAAACATGACGCAGATCGGCGAACACGGCAGGTTTTTTCCTATCACATCTGTCTTGTGCATTGTGTCGACCGACATATGGATACAATGGAGAAAAGTGAAATTGACATTGAAAGTACAAACAACCAACCGGAAAGAAATGGATAAAAGTGGGGGGAGTGATCAATCTGAAAAAAGTCCGTGTTGTCGCCAAGTAGGCGGGGGGGGGGGTCATTGTCCATTCAGTAAGCAAAACATAATAATATGTAAAGGGAAAAGGCATGGGTTAGAAATCTCCTTATTGGTGGTTGCCGTCGGTGTGGGTCGTCGACCGAAGCTGGTCATAGCGGGGCGGCATCTCCCTGCAGCAGTCATGGCAGAAGGGAACAGAAATGCGTTAGCATCGTGACGTCGATTGCATGTCCGTTTAGACCAAAAGATTACTTACACCACTGCGTCCTCTTCGTCCTCTGGGCCGACTGCACTGAGCATCTCTCCTGCATCTTCGTGGAGCACGAATCGTGTCGCTCTCTGACCATCACTCCCAGGCTGCAGAGTCGCGTTCTGATTGGCATTCGGGTTCGGGTTCCAGTTAGACGCATGAGTGGGGTTCGCTACACGTAGAGGTGCTTTGCGAGTAGAATTCGATCGAGCGGGCGAGCTTGTTACATCTATAGCAGATGCAGGGATGGTGGGTGAAGCTCTTCCCCCGGACAGTGAGTTCGGGTTCGAGTCCGAGTTCGAGACTCCAAACCGTCCTGCAGTGGGTGGCATAAAGACAGTCCCGTTCCCGCTGCGTTCTGAGGATCCTGTTTGAGAATGTGGATGGCCTTGCGTTCCGCTATTGGAATTATATGCGCCATTCGGAGCGTCGGCCGTTGCCTCTGCAGCGAGCCACGTACTCGCAAAATCTGACCAATTCGAATTTGAATTTCGTGATGTCGCGTTCTCGCCGCCGCCGTTCTCCTCGGACATATTGAGGCGTGATGGTACAGCATTTGATGGCCTAATTCTATCGCCCAATGGCTCACCCTGTCTAGTTGTTCTCGAATTGGTCGCATCTGAGAGCGTCTTACCGCCGGGCTCGGTACCGAACTCACTTCTAGACTGGCCAGCATCCGATGACTCTCTATTCGCAGCAACGTATTGCCCATTTCCACCAAAGAAGGGCGAAGGCTCATATGCACCGGGACTGGGAGCTTCTTCTTCTTCCGGGGAACCCGTGTTATCGCTTCCTCGACGTCCATTCGTGGATCCGATCCCGAGCAAGTCAATTCCTGAGGTAAACGTCGTTCTCCTACCAGCTTTCTCGATGTCTTCACCCTCTTTCGCTGGTTTGTCTCCATTTTTAGCTCCACCAAGCACCGTACTTCGAGTATTGTGGGGATCGTGGACTTGGCGAAGTCGGCGGCGGTAGAACCAAAAGCCAAGGATGAGGAGAGCCAGGGCCGCGAGACCTCCGACGACGCCGCCGGCGATTGCACCAGCGTTGGACGATCCGCTGGTGCTTAAGAGAAGCAAATCAACAAAACCAATGGGTTAGTGTCACTCGGTCTGCGGTAACAAAGCCGGAAAGAATAATTGCATCGGATCCTCACTTTCCCGATGACTCAGCGACTCCACCACCGCCTCCAACACCTGCTACGCTCTGAGTTGCAGCACTTCCTGTCCCTGTCGGATCGTTCGAACTTGCGGTGATGCTCGCCGGAGATGATTTAGACAGACAGCTCGAGTCTCCGCTGCCTTGTACGGTCCATAGGTTTGTGCTGCGTTTCGTCACAAGCGGGGGACGACGTTGGGTGCCAGAGGCAAAGGAGTGGAAGAGAAAATGTTTGGGAGGCGGAAATGGAAAGGAAAGAAAAAGAAGAGATTACGATTCAGCATTTGCCGACCTGTTTGAAGACCACCGGGGGCACTGACCTGCCTCCGGTCCCCCAACCACCTTCAGGCGTGTCCGACATGGCCAATAACAACTGGGTTCCCTCTTTGACATCAACGGTCCAATCAGTTCCCGTCGATCCACCTCCAGTAACTGTATCGATCTCAAAGATGTTCCCACCGGGAATTACGCCGACCAGGTGGGCAGGTGCAGTGTAATTGCTGTCCCATATGACTCTGACGGATTCACATTGGGCTGGGTTCGTCGCTGGATTAGTGGAGAAGTAAAAGTCGGGAAAGATTGTGCCAGCTCTGGTGGGAAGAAGAAAAGGACGGAAGGTTGGGTCAGAAAGGGAGAAGAGACAGGATGGAGAGAAGAAAAATCCCTGCAAGGGTCGATCGGACCCACTCTCGGAGACATGAACTGTTTGAAGATGACCCAACAGCTGTGGTGAATCAAAAGGGATATTGATTGAGAAAGGTTGGTTATTAGCCACTCCAAGAAGGAGACCAGAATCGCCCAACAAAAATATGCGATCCACGAAACACCGATTGCGTCATCCATGTTCCATGCTCGCCAACTGACGGTCACGAAGACACATTCTCGATTTCTTAGTCACTCACTCAGCTCTTTAGTCACACTGGTTCCCGCCAGCCCACTCTGGGAATCCCACATCGCGGCCACGAACTTCAGGCCCGCTGGTTCGGCGAGGGTTACATAGTAAGGTGACGTTGCTGTTTCTGGGATGGACACGTTGAGAATCTGGCCTTGGGTAGATTCGCCGGTCTGTTCACAGGGGGTCAAAAGGAGGGTGGGACATTCATATACGTGCGTTTGTTTGCCGTTATTTTCCGTGTCACGGCTACGGGTTCGTCTAGTTGATGCGATGAGGATAAGGAGAACTCACGGGGATGATAAGAAGATTGTAAGGTCCTTTTCCTCCCGCCCAACTGACGTTCAGCTGACCACATTGTTGGGGAGTGTCGAGGTAGTATGAGAATGCAGAAGCCGTGGAGAAGAGAGTGAAGATGGTCGAGAGAAATGTCAACGGTCGCTGAAGCATGGTGAAGGTGGAGTTGATGGGGATAGACAAGAAAGGGATCCACCGCAAACGAGAAGGACGATCTGCCGATTTGAAGGGGGCAAGAACCCAGGGAGTAGTAAGTCTTGCTAATCCCAGCCTCAAGCTGGAGGCAGGGCTATTCTAATTATGTATGGAAGAAAAACTACCTGCGGGGGTGAGCGTTGTTGGGTCCAAAGTTGTAGAGCAAAAATTGGAATGTGGTAGGGTGATATTAGTTGGAGTTGATTGATGCACTTTGTCCGACAGCTGTATTAAGTGATGAGCAAACTTCAGAAATGAAATGATGCGCTCGCTCCGTTCACATCGAGTTCGATTAGGGGGGCAGTGTCATCCGACCGCCGATCGATTTTGGGGGAATGGTGGAAGCGCAACGCGAAATACAAGGAGAGCTGTAGAATCCGATACACAGAGGCGGAATGAGTGGCTAGAGAGCTGTTGACACCTTTTCTGAGATCAGATGAGTTTTCTGGACAGGACCGGGGAAGGAATGGCTCCCAACGGTATCCCTTGTCTGCTCTTCGCCGCGAAATTTGATTTGGTAGACATTATCTATAGTCGTGTAACGAATAGGATTGTATCCGGCGGCAGAGAGAGTCAACCAATCTCCGTCTGGGACTCACTCGCAATGGGAGTTCGAATCCTGGCCTGGCCTTCTGTGTCCTATCAGTCCCTATCTCTGGAAAGTCATGCGTTCACATGTGTCGTCCCCCTTCATTGATTGACAGTGGGAAGTGGTGCTAGTGTCCGTCTGTCCGTCTCTCCTTCCTGTGTCACAGCGAGGCGTTTTTTTTCCTGGTCTAAAGAGGAGACCCCCGCCGCAGGCTCCGTTCTTGGCATGCTAGATGATGACAAGTATTGGCAAACAAGCCTCCCTCTCTCTCTTTGCCCTCTATTCTCCTCCTGAGGTCTGGGGGGCCCTTCCCCTTCTTCTTCGACGGTAGTACTTAATTAGACCCCTTGCTATACAATCTCCTTTTCTTATGTTTCAGAGCTCCTCACCCGACCCCACACGAAACCCCAACGTGCCAGAACATCCTCTGGATTCGCTTGGCGAAACATAAAAACAATCCACCGCACCATATCAGAAAACTCACTCAGGGTGGGGCTGGAGGCGGGAAATGGGAAATGGGGGACTGACAGTCCGCCGGGAGAGGGGGGGGAGTGGATTGTACGATGTTATGATCACATCTCACATCTCGCATCTCACCAGGAAATCTCGCTTACACTAGGCTTTCAAGGTCAAAAGGAAGCGCCGGAGTAAATACCCCCCCCCCCCGTGTTTCATGTTGAATGAACCCACAACGGTCTTATGATGAAGGAGTTTGAGTACGGGTACGAAAATGACTACGACCCAAAGGAAACTGACTACCACTTAGAAATGATCCCCAAATATCCTTTGAGCAATGTACGTTTTCAGAATAGAAAGCACTTCTGGGTATCTCCAATGAGAAGCATCTTCGTTGTGCTTAGTAGTAACGATTTAGAGTTGCTTCTTTGGCGCTGCTTCTCTGGCGGGGGCCACGCGCTCTGCCCCACTCTGAAACCCGCGCGCCCGCCCCCGTTTCACCACTCCCGACGAACGGCCCCTTGTCGTCGTCATTGGCGGTGAAGACAGGAGGATTTCGGAGATTCAGCACTAACCTTTTCTGCTGGGACCACGTCGTGTATCACGGACATCTACCACTGAAATGATCATGCCATTCATCTATTCCGGATAATCAAATTCGCTTCTTGGTGTCCCGTCTCTTGTCTCGGTCTGTCCCCGAAAATGATCAGCACTGCCCCCCCCCCCCCCTCTCTCTCTCCCCTTTCCCCCTTCTCTCCTGCTCTAATTCAAGCGGACTCTAATTCAAATTCGACTGCTCTCGAGAATCCGGCGACTCAAATTCAGACTGGAGCGATCTCAATTGAAGCCGTCTGGCTCTCCAAGTTTCGAACACCGGGAGAAAACCATCGATCGTTGTTTTCTTCCGTTCCGCTATCTTTACTGTTGCCCCCCCCCCCCCTCCTTCTCCCGGCGGGCGGACGGGCTCATCATGAATGATCTGACTGCGAATAGGGAAGAAGGAAGGCAGGAGTCGTACCATCTTTTTCTGTTCTGTCTGTTTGTTTTCAATGGGATTGCCTGCAATCCTATCTCCAGGCGTCATCTTTCCATTGCTCTATCGCTCGTTTCCCCACTTCACTGACGCCTTGCACCTCGCACCCGCTCCCGCCGTTCGTGGGCTCACTCAGTGAGATCCACAAATAGATGACAATGTAGATCGGATCAAAGGATAAGCACTAGTAGATCAGACGCAATGATACAAACTGGAGAGAGGCGGGAAGATAACGAGAAAGCTAACAATCCGCAGTACAAAGGAATGCGTGATGCCGGGTAGGGGGGGTAGGGGGTAGGGGGCAAGGGATATACTAAGTATTTTCGATCGTCTGACCGTCTTTCAGAGCGTCTGAGGGGACACGAGAACGTCGGACGTCTTGTTTCAAGGCAATGTACCGTAAAGCAATTGTGGCCCACACTCTCAGAGAATCTCTGATCTGGCGGAACAATGGGAGATATCGAGTCGATATATATATGCTACCGGGTGGATGGTACTTTACTTGCTTTCGACCGCACTAGCCATAGCTGTCGCTGCATCCCACTGCCCATAACAACGTTTATATTCGATATCAGAACTTGACCATCGCACTTCATTTTTTTCTGTTGGCCTTACACCGCTCCTTTTTTTCGCCTATTTGCCCCCCTACCAAGTTCTCACAATGACTCTCAAGAACCTCCTCCCTCTCTCTCTCTTTATCCCCTTCCCACTCTCCGTCTCCGGTGAAAGATCCACCAACGCCTCTCTTTCGCATCTTTCGACCCAGAGCCACTTCGACGCGATCTCGAGCGTCGTGCGTCACTTCGGGGGTCCCAGAGCCGCCCAACAATTCGAGGATCGACATGGTGCTGTATCTGAAGAGGGGGTTCGCTTGCATTTGGACATCGTTGATCCAGACTTGAAAACCGATAGGGGTTCATTAAGTGGGTCACAGAGTGACATTGAGGACATGATAAGTGTTGAAGGGAGGTTCAGTTCCGAATTTGGTTCAGGCGGTGTACGAGGTGCAAATCCGCAGCTGCACACGTACACGGGAGGGACGAAGCTGCAGCTCTCTGACGCCGAGAAGATGTTTTTGGTGAGAATCTGATCCACTTACCCCACCCCACCCCTCGTCTCCAGCCGCCTCGCTCTCAAGAGACACATAAAGACATCGTTGTCTCATTTAATAGTCATGCTAATGCTGTTGCTGACATTGTTGTCCTACATCGCCACCCCGCCACTCGTGAACTATCATCATCAGAGCGTGGAATGCATCACACGGATCCTCAAACGTGAGAGGTGGAACACGAGCGCAGCCATTAAACAGCTCGAGGACACGGTAGAATGGAGGCGAGAACAGAGGTTGGATGATGTAGAGGGGTTGGCGGACGAACTTGCTGATGAGGTGAGCGCTTGTCCTCGTCGATTCTTCCTTTCCGCATCTTTTCCTCTTCGTCTTCTTCCCACCGTCCAAGCTAACACCCTCATTGTGCTCTTCTTCCTCCTCCTTCCAGGCTCCTTGTGGCAAATCGATTCTCTACTCCTACGACGCCTCCGGTCGTCCCCTCCTGTTCATCACACCGTCCAAAGACAACACCGAAGCTGGAGAAAAGCAAGTCCGACACTCCATCTTCGTGATCGAGCGCGCCTGCGATCTCATGGTGCCCGGCGTCGAAGAACTCGTTTTTGTCGTCGATCTCGGAGGAAGCATCAAACGAGGTCCAAAAGCAATCGGAGTCATGCGATCAATCATTGGCCACCTCCAAGTCCATTACCGAGAGAGGGTCTCCAAAGTTTACCTCAACAACGTCGGCTTTTTCGCAAGGACCTTGATCGCTTGTTTGTGGCCGTTCGTGGACGCATCTGTGAAATCCAAAGTCGCAATTGATACCAAGATGGCGAATGAACCCGGATTCAACAAGTCGCTTTTGCCGACCCATTGTGGTGGAGACCTCCCGGTGAGTTTGAAAGTCTTTGCAAACGCCTGAATGGCACTGTGTTCATGCGCCCGTCGCTGAGCACTTTCACTCCTCCCTCACTCTTACGACTTCTCGCATACCCCCCTCCCCCACCCCTTCAGTTCACGCACACATCCCCCGATTACTGGCAAGCCATGACGAGCGCGTGTATCTCTCGGCGGCGGGAAGACCAAATACGATGGCTAGCGCTTGGTGGAGAAGTAGGGATTGCCGAGGCGGACTTCAAGCAGTCAACATGACGATTCTAAAAGTGCCGTATCAAACCACTTCAAAATACAGGAGGCATGCTGATGATTTTTGTAAATTACATGGAGGAGGAACACAAATGATTATGCATATACATCGTGTCGCACTCAAAGCCCCAGTGTCCATGAAATTTGGAAGAGAGAAATCATACCGAAATGCAGGACCGCTGGCGGACTAGTCTTCCCTTTGCATAGGACTTTCACTTCGAGCCTCGCCTCTGGCTGGCGATCGGTCTGTCATCAATCTAGGAGCTGGGCTAGGACTCCTGCTCTCTCCTCTTCGGACCGGACTGAGGCTTCTCTCTCTTCTTTTGCCCGATTCCCTTTCTCCTCGTCCGTCTACATCTCCTCTTCCATCAGTATCAGCGGCCAATCCTAATCCAGGTCTCTTGACCTCTTCCTTCGCGAACCGCATCGTTGAGCCATGTCTCGCTCCTGCACTCTTTCTCGCATCACGCCAGTCTCCATCAATTCCTCGGTCGGCACCAGATGAAGTTCGGGAGCCATAGTCGAGTCCGAGGCCAAGACGATCTCGGAGGTCTCGAGATGGACGACCATCATCGTTCCGCGGAGACGCACGATCTCTTGGGTCTCCACGACGTTCATGCGGGGCTCCTCGACGAGAGTAGGACGAATGTGAATCCATTGTGATTGTGTGATGGCCACCGCCGAATGGTCGCTGCCGAGTCGTCTCTGGATCAAGATATCGCATTGCGCCTCGGCCTGAAACGGACCGCCAAAGATAAAATTGATAGAAAAAAAATTCCGAACTCATGTTAGCAACAAAGCTCCCCTGCCCTGACTTCGATCACAAAGCAACAGAATGCCCGCTTCGTAGGAACTCACCTTTATAGACAACTCCACCCGCCGACTTCTGTTTCTCTCTCTCTGCCTCCAACTGTTTCTTCATCTCTTCCAACTTGGCCAATCTAGCCACTTCTAACCGCTCATTCTCTTCCCGTTCCAAACGAGCATCCAGCTCTTCTTCCGTTTCTTTTCGCTGACCCTGCTCCGCCTCCTTTCCTCCATCCCGCTTATCTTTCTTCTCATGGCGGTGGGACTTCTTTCGAGACGAGGTTTTCTTGTTTCGTCGTCGCTCTCGATCTGAGTCGTCAGAGTCACTGTCGGTCTCGCTATCGTCAGAGTACTTGGACCGTTTGTGACTCTTACTCTTTCGATGACTTCGGCTCCGACTTCTCGACCGATCCCTGGAGTCATCCGAGTCATCCGAGTTGGACTGTGAGACCGAATCTGAGCCTGAGGAAGATCTCGATCGACGAGCCTTTCTGCGTGACTCATTCGAATTCGAAACCGGTGCAGCATCTTCATCTTGCGTCTTGGGCTTGGCGAGACGCACGAGTTCACCGCAGTTGACGATCGTGACGGGGCGGAGTGGGCGGTCTTTTTCATCTGTAGATAGTTTACCGATCGCTTGGATGATTTCGAGCCCTTTGACGACTTTGCCGAAAACGCTGAGAGTCGAAAGAAAAAGAAATTGGATTTCAGCAACGCGTTCAGCTAATCAGGTATACCCCGGGCCATGACCATGCAGCTTACGCCCATTCCCCTACCATTCTTTTTCTTTTCTTCTGGGTTACCGAGGGACAGCCAATTTCTCTGTTCCGCTCTCACTCTTCCTTAATCTTAGCTTGAACTCACACATGTTTTCCATTCAAATGCGGTGCCTCTCCAAGGGTCACAAACCACTGGCTTCCATTTGTATTCTTCCCTCTATTCGCCATGACTAACAGGCCCTCTTTGTCAAGAGGAATCTGTAAACCCTTCTCCTCATCTGCAAAACTACCTCCATAAATACTCTCTCCTCCCGCCCCAGTTTTCTTGGTGAAATCCCCTCCCTGCACCATAAATCCATCAATGACGCGATGGATGATGCTACCCTTGTAATGCAACGGAAGCTGGGATAATCTCGAGATCCCTCGTTCGCCTGTAGAGAGCGCACGAAAGTTCTCGGCTGTACGAGGGACCATGGACGGCCAGAGCTCAAAGATGACTCGCCCTCGGATCTCGTCACCGGTCACTTCGGTAGAACCGGTTGAGGGATCATAGTTTGGGACATGGAAGTCGAAAAACGTTCGGACTACTTGGGAACTCATATTTGATCAGTCGGCTGGTCCGAAGCTGCGCTGGATCTTGAGTTCGTTCGCTGGTTCCTTTTCTGTGTCCTTACGCTCGTGGAAGGCTAAAGCAAGAGTAGGAGATCGTTTGTTTTGTAAGTGCACGGTGGATGGTAGGGCAAGATGGCGTTATGAATACGATGTATGAAATCACAGATGGGTTCCATTTGATCTTCAAGCACATGTTGAACAGCCATCTCCGAGCACCTTCTTTTCTTGTCGTCCCCTTTGCTAGCATCAGTGCAAGCATCCAGTGCAAATGGAAAAAGGTGGTTTCGTCAACATACCCCAGATTCTGAGACCAAGGGTCTGTCCTTGAACAGCGGCAGTGATAAAACGCCCACAACTAACTCCCCGCAACCTCGCTTTACCTAATCGGAGCTCAAAGTATCTCTTGACACGTCATTAAATGGTCAGCGTGCGGAAGACGAACATTGGGTCACTCTACCACTCTGTCATCTTGTTGACTCTTTGTCTAGCAGTAAACTGGAAGGGAAGGAAGGGAACAATGCGAAAGACATGCTCCGCGCGCACGAATCGCCCCCAACGCTAGCGCGGCCCTCCATCCTTGTCTCAAGCTGTGATTCCCACAAAGAAAAGGCGAGGGGAAGGAGGAGAGGATTAGACGCGTCAAATGCCGGGAGGGCACTATAGAGGGGACGAGGGGGGTATTGAAGGAGGAAAGGGGTGGGAGTAGAGCAAGGGGGACGTGACCGAGATGAGGTGAGATGAGGCAGGCGGGAAGGGCAAGGAACAGGACAAAAGGCGAGAGAAGAATAGAAGTTCGAGGGTGGAAATGAGAAACCAAGGAATAGGAGGGAGGGATCAACGGAACAACAAACAACGGAACGACGCAACGCACTCCCTTCACACGCGGCCGTTCGTTTCCATGTTGATGACATGTTTGAAACTCTAAAATCTCCCAGTCAAGCAACCAGCACCCCCTTGCAACCATCCTCACCCTCCAACCTGGCTACCCCTGAAAGTGATTCTCGGACTCTCGATCCCCCAGGCCACCGTAAGGCCGTCGAAAAGGAGACACTCCATTTGAATCTGGCAGTGCATAACTTGCTGGTTTCACCTTATTGATACCTACGTCTCCCCCTCCCCTCTCCCTTTGGCTCAATCTTCTTTTTACTCATTCTGTCATCCTCAATAAAAACAACAAAACAACCCATCGATTGGCTGGACCATTGTCGAAGGGAACAAACTATTTTGACCCATTCACAGGCTGCCTCATTCCTTCCTCCTTTTCGAACGTTCTGCGGTTTTTCTTGACCGAGCCACTTTCCTTTTCTCGCTGAACATCTAAGAAGCACCTAGAATACACCCAGGCCCTTCATTCAACAAACACAACCCCCACTTCTCCCTTTACCCGTTTCCGAGTGTCAATCGATTTTTGGGAAACTGGGAAATCCCCAGCGGATTGGAGCACGATCATTTCATCATCTCAATAAACACACTAAAAACACTACACTCGTTTGATTCTCTTTCGACCTGGAGACGAGCGGTGGAGATACCGACGAATTCTCTAATTGTTTCGCTCTTGCAAAATCCATCCCAATCATCATACTTCAAGGCCATATCTCCCCCCCCCCCCC